>CAJHQQ010000768.1:0-143482 GCA_905132885.1 Moricandia moricandioides
TTTTAAAGCACTCTTAGGGCATCATTAACCTTATAACCCCCAAAATGGGGTTCTTATTTTTTTTATTTTTTATTTTTTTCTGATTAAAAATAAATAAAATAAAAAAATTAAAAACGAACCAATCGCGGGACGCCACGTGTCAGTGGGACCCGCAAACAGTGTAAGAAACTCTCTAAAACCGGTTCTTATTTAGTAGTTTTAAGAAGCGGTTCTTACACTGTTCATGGGCCCCACGTGTCAGTGGGGCCCGCGAACAGTGCAAGAACCCCTCTTAAGAGCTTGGGTTAATGATGCTCTTACAGAACATCGTGTAAAAGCAACTAGTGTCTTAAAAATAAAATAAAATAAAAAACAAAATCACATTAATTGAATCATTAAAGGTGTAGAGTTGAAATCATTTCTATTTATAGATTAGTGGTACCCTTGTGACCAGATAAAAAAAGATTAGTGGCACCTGTTCATTTACATGTATTATTTGATGGTTTTGTGTCCACCAGTTTTATTTTGTGGTATTAAGCAATGTTTTAAAAATTGGATCGGAATAAACCGGTCTGGTCCGGTTTTGAAAACACTGGCTCTAACTTTTAAGTACACTGTGCACACACATTCATGTAAATTTTAAAAAAGATTGCAAAGGTTTTGGAACTTGAGTAGTGATGAGAAATACTACTATAAAGATGAAATGAAGGAAGGTGCTAGGTCAGTCTAGGTGACGTGAGAGACAAGTTCTTGAAACTCCCCCACGGGACCACGACCATTTTGCTGCCCATCCCTAGTGCCCTACACGTATCTTCAATATATTAAATTAATATTTAGGATAATAGTAATCATATATTATCCTACTCCCTCTATTTCTAAAAAAAATGTTTTAGAGTTTTCACACATATTAATAAAACATATAAAATTTTAGTTTCTAATATCTTAATTCTCACAATTAACTATATTTCATAAATTTTACCAATAAGATTTTGATTAACACTTTGAAATTTGCATTTTATCATTAATTCATTCATTGAAAATGTAAAAAATATAGCTTTTTGAAATAATTTTTTTTTTCTAAAACATGTATCTTTTAGAAACATAAGGAGTATTAAGTGTTATTTTAGATTTGGACACACAAATTAAGAAAACAATTAATTTTACATATTTTCTATATAAAAACACAATTACCTATATACCTAACCATATTTCAATCTATAAGAAAATAAATTGTAATAGAAAGTTAATAAATTTTGTATTGAAAGTCAAAAATAACATTTATTTTGTGACAATTTTTTTCTCTACAACGATAGTATTTAATATGAAACGGAAGGAGTATATGCTTGATGAAAAATGAAGTGAGAAACGAAATGGTCGTTAGAGGTTAGAGCATTTAAGTGCACGCGGTTATTAAATTGTAAGATGGAGATGGAGTGATGAAAATGATATATGAGAGTCAGCTTCTTTGTTTTTTTCTAGGAAAAGGGGAGTCCAATGAAGTTATTAACTATGAAGATTTCTCCATAGACTCGTCTTCTTTGATGTAACACCGTTTGCTTGAACCCCTCTTTTGTCTAGCAATATGATTAAGAGACTATTGATATGTTATGAATTAGATGATTGTGGATGCAATAACCATTGGGATTGGATAGAACCGGATCCGACCAAAGATTAGATCGGACCGACCCGAAAGGAATCTCACCGACCAGAAAGGAATATACCATCGACCAAGATATGGATAAGGACTAATCAAGACTTTCCTTTTCCTAGTTAGATTATGTTTTCCTTTTCCATGTTTATCTTGGAATGTTATCTTTCCATTTATCTATTCATAAGTCCCTATATATATAAAGGGCTCCTTGTATTCGATTGACACATTCAGAGATCAATAAGAATACACAAGTTCCCCCATTAGTTTCTTAACACGTTATCAGCACGATACGTCTCTCTAAAACCCTAAGCTTTACTCGAAAATCATAAACCCAAAACCAGCCGTCAAGCTTTCTTCATCTTCTTCAATCAATCTCTCTTGTTCGATCTCAGCTGGCACAAAGCTTACCTGCGACAGACAAACATCCGCGATTCACGAACCAGCCGGCACAAACCCTTACCCGCGTAAGGACTGCAATCCGCGATACACCCGATAGAGGTTCTCCACACCCGCGATTCACGAACCACACGCGATACACCCGGAGGTTACCCGCGACACACACACACCCGCGTAAGACCTACTCCGTGACAGCCGATAGAGGTTCAGCATCCGATACACAGCCGAACCAGAACCCGATAGAAGCTTCTCCAGCAGCCGATACACGTCCAGCTCGTTCCAGCACACGAACCAGCACCCGATAGCATCCAGGACACCCGATAAGGCCGCGACACAACCTACGAACCGCGACAGCCCTCTCGGTGGTCCGTGCAACCCTTCTAGACCTAAAGGTAACTCGATCAAACCCTAATTTACAAATTGATCGATAGAACTTTGCTAGGTTGCTGGATAGTTTAGGGAACTTCATCCTGATCATCTAGGGTACACATCCATTGTTTGAATTCATTGATTGATTGAGTAGTCTGATTGAAAATCACATAGAAACCTGGTGATAGGTTGTTAATCAATGAAACCCTAATTTTAAATTGAATTAAGATTGATAGGATTGTCTTAAACCCTAGACCTAAATCGTTTTTCTAAAACTTAATCTCTTAAAATCGAATTGATTGATTGCTTGATTGCTTGCTTGTTTTGTTTAAGAACCTAGAAATTAATTGCTAGGATTGTTAATCTACAAAACCCTAAAATAAATTAGAATTGCTAGATTGTTAAAACCCTAATTATAATTAGGATTACTAAAACCCTAAACCTAATCTGAAACCTAAAACTTATAATAACCTGAATAGGTTTCCTAAACATAACTTGATTAGGTTTACTAATCAGAACTTGATTAGGTTTACCAAGTATAACTAAATTAGGTTTATAAAATCTGAAACTCTAAAACACATAATCATATGGTTTCAGATGTCGAAAATCAATAACTTGGAATATGCGGCCCTTAATCTATCTGGAGATAATTACCTCCAATGGGCGCTTGATACCAAGATCATCTTGAAATCAAAAGAACTCGGTGAAAGTATAATAGATGACAACAATGTCAGTGAGAATGATAGATACCGAGCCATCCATATCATAAGGCATCACTTGGCCGAGAGTCTCAAGGATCAGTACCTGACAGTCGAAAATCCTCTCGAACTCTGGACAGAGCTGAAAAGCAGATATGATCACCAAAGATCGGTGATCTTACCCAGAGCTCGTTACGATTGGACACACCTAAGAATCCAAGACTATAAGTCTGTGGATGAGTACAATTCCGCACTGTTTAAGATCGTTTCAAAATTGAAACTGTGTGGGGAAACGATTACGGATAAGGATATGCTTGAGAAAACCTTTTCCACGTTCCACACAAGCAATGTGTTGCTCCAACAGCAGTATAGAGAAAAGGGCTTCACCAGTTATGCTGATCTTATTTCTTGTTTGCTCCTTGCTGAGCAGAACAATGAATTGCTAATGAGAAACAGTGAAATGAGACCTCCAGGATCCACACCATTACCTGAGGCACATACGACTAATGCTGATAGTAAGGCAAACCACGTCCATTATAATTCACACGGTCAAGGCCGTAGGTGGTCAGGACGTGGCTACGGTCGAAGTAATTACGGCCGTGGTCGTGGCAGCCCTTATGGTCGAGAGAATGGCCAAGATAGAGTCCAGAACAACTCGTATGGTCGAGGAAATGGACGAGGCCGAGGGAATAATATCAAACCCTCTGGACCGACCAAATCAGTATGCCATAGGTGTGGAATGTCTAATCATTGGGCAAAGACTTGCAGGACTCCCAAACATTTATGTGATCTATATCAAGAAAGTTTAAAGGAAAAGAATCCTGAGGCCCACATGATAGTTCAAGATGATGAAAATGATTTTGATCATGAAAAAGATGATTCACTAGAATATGAGACTTCTGATTGTCTCAAAGATGATAAATAAATTCGATATTTGTAATCCTTGATTATTTTTATTAAAACTTGTTTTGGTGTTTGACATTTCTGTGATTCATTTCTATAATGTCATTTCCATGATTGTCATTTCTGTGTTATTGATTGATAAATAATAGCATAAGGATAGTCAATATTATAAGACCACGAAAATAACAAAAGGCATTCACCCAAATGAAAGACCCATTGAGTTATATACTTAAGTATGAATGGTTTCCACATTGAACCAATGGGCAAAGGAAACAAAAGTTCATTTCAGATTATAAATCGTCTAAAGCCTTATAAGGAAAGTGGTTAAAGACTATACCTATATACTCTGATCTTGACTATGCCAAGGATCAGTATGATAAAGGCAAAAGCCATGGTATCATGAATACCCACGAAATTACACTTAATGGCATTGACTGGACTAGCCATCCAAGTCCAAACATGATGCAAAGTAAGATATTACGAAGGCACAAAGAGTTATCCCGTAAAACCTCACGTTGTGTAACATGTGCACAAGGGAAACTCATTAGGCTCTAATGTCTCAAGCACCACGTGATTATAGTATGTCCATGAGGGGGAGTGAGGACAAAACCATGATCCATGAACATACTACACTCACGTGTGACATGGTCTAAAACCATAATGGACTTTGGCCGAATTCAGGCCATAATCTAATGCACTGGCCGAATTCTTTAAAACACAATGGCCATTATCTAGTGCTTGAGGACACATGAATTTACATGTCTAAGATTAATATGCATCAGGCCATATAAGTGAGCATAGATATTCTCATCTCAGATTAAGGGTCATAAACCAGACATACCATCTTAAGAGAATCTGAATATACCACCACAGACATATGTGCCACTTAAGATGGAACCTCAGAAGAGGATTGAGGATGAGAATATATGTTGGATGAATATACCTCTTTCTCCCACGTGATATTAAATTGTCTTGAGCCAAACATGGGTGATCTAATTAGTGGCCAAGAACACAGATTACATTGACCTCAGTAATCTGATCATCCAACATTAAAAGGGAGAAAGATATAAGCTGGTAAAGAGAGAATGGTATTAACCATCATTGTCTTGGCAAGATCCTCGGACTATTAAATATAAGACGTCCAAATGATATAAAAGCTAGCAGAACTAGATGCCAGACACATTGACCCGAAAAATTATACCAGCTTGCACCAATGAATTTGTTGTCCTAGAAGAGACACAATCAAGTTGCTACAGAGTCTATATAAAGATAGACCAATATGTTCCATAAGATAAAGGGACCTCGGAAGGATAAAATGAAATGGTGCATAGAAATGATAAATTCCCGAGGTCATAAAAGGAAACCATTCCCAGACATAGAAATGGTCGACCACAATACAAGATACCACACAATGGAATTTGGGACGCCAAAATCCATGGTACTTAAGGTGATTTGGGACGCCAAAACACCAGAGTATTGGAGGTAATAAGATTGCAATCTACTATGTCATGTCTGGAACACAATGGAACGCAGAAAAGGGTATCGATACCAATGATATATAAGAAAGCGCAAACAAAGTAGCACTTGAATATAAAGCGAGGATCATAAACCCACGTGTGAGTACTCATGAATTATGAATCATAAAGATAAGGTTATAATGTTAAAGATAAACGTGGGGTTTAAAAGAAAGATTTGAAGAACCTATAAAAGGGATGGACGTATTGGCCATAGAACGCCATCTGATAAACCAGTGAATGAGTCCTGTGAGAGTAAAAGAAATCGTGAGATATAGGATATGACCATATGATCTAAGGTATTCATATCCCTACTTAAAAGCATTCAAAGAATGGCTTGATTACACAAGGATACTCACATAGACCAAGGAACAGATTATAACGGATATAAGATCTGTGGTGGATGCTACTACAATCCGAAATGATAATGTCTGGAAAGAAATGATGATGTAGTAAGCAATATATTAATCACTGGATAAAGATACTAAAGGTATCATAAAGATGAGAAAAGAAATTCTCAAAGAACGGTTTTGTTCCTTAGCCGTCTATGAACTGATGAAATGCAGCTGCATACGATATAAGATATAATATGATCGATCAAAAGATAATCAGTGAAAGAGTTCTATAAGAACCATCAGAATCAGTTCATATATTCAAAATGAAATTCCTTGTGTTCATAAACCAACTTGAAAGAAAGTTGATTGATTCCAAAACGATACAAATTATCGATTGATTTTGGATAAGTTATGATCATGATATATGGATCATAAGGTTGTGGTCTATATGGTTTATGGTCGGTCCATAACTAAGAGTATATTGAAAGAAATATGAGATGGTCGAGGCCAAAGTGAATCCCACCATACCGACCATATGGCCGATCATATGGCTGCGGCAATATAGCCAACCAAATGGCCGATCATAAGGTTCATGTAAGTCAACTTGATTAAGGCTAGGGAAAACCTTATGGAAAGACCACGTGATCAAATGAATTAGAGATCAAGAAATCAAAGTGGTTAATCATACGACCATAAGTGTGCATATGGGCAAAGGCCCATACGACCAAGAGATTGATGGTCGATGTACGGCCGATCACATGGCAAATGGTCAAGATATAATTATGAACGACCAAACAGCTATATAAGACCATAAATGTCAAGAAAGAAATGATTATGGTCGTGGTTAGGTAAAGAGGTCGTGGTATATACGCTGAACCACAAGACCCGACCACGAATGCTAAGGTCGTTAGCCATAGGTGCCAAATAATCAACCGTTGTTTCAAGTGGACGACCAGATCCATATCAAATGAATATATTGATCATGTCCAAGATCCATCAGTATGTAAATAACTGATGAAGAAAGGTAATGTAAGGTTCTAAGGAACTAATGGTAAAGGTAAACTTATACTTCGTTATTTATTTTACAAGAAACGAAATGTTTAAAGTTGTTTACACTAACCAACCCAAAGAGGGGTTAAGTGGTTTTGCTAAATACATGTTTTCAGGTTTATATTTGTTCCATATAAAAGAAAATCACAAACGGGTTATGTACTTGCACATGGAGGCATTACAATCTAATGAAAGCCTATGAAGTAGGCGAAGGCCACAGTGATCCAACCGGTGGAAGAGAAGGTTCGACCATTACCTATAAAGATGATACATAGTTCAACTGAAGAGGGTACAATCTGTGACTGGTCATGAGAGACAATGCACGTGAAAATGATCTATTAAAGACCATGGACCAGCACGTCCGACCATACTGTGAAGAGAAGACAATAACAAAGAAGAAGAGCAAATGCGACTAAGGAAGAACCAAGAAGATTTGTTCAACCTCTACGGTCAAGAAGTCATTATACAAGAAAGGATTGAAAGACATCCAATGAGGTACAAAACAGGGGGAGTAATGCGGCTGTACTCTTTTTCCTGTCTATGGCTTCCCTTTTTTACCACATTGGGTTTTGGGTTTACCATAGAAAGGTTTTAACGAGGCAGCATACCAACGCATTATGAACTTTAGATGGTTATAACATCCAAGGGGGAGTGTTATGAACCAGATGATTGTGGATGCAATAACTATTGGGATTGGATAGAACCGGATCCGACCAAGGATTAGATCGGACCGACCCGAAAGGAATCTCACCGACCAGAAAGGAATATACCATCGACCAAGATATGGATAAGGACTAATCAAGACTTTCCTTTTCCTAGTTAGATTATGTTTTCCTTTTCCATGTTTATCTTGGAATGTTATCTTTCCATTTATCTATTCGTAAGTCCCTATATATATAAAGGGCTCCTTGTATTCGATTGATACATTCAGAATCAATAAGAATACAGAAGTTCCCCCATTAGTTTCTTAACATGATACATTTAATATGGTGCAACTAAAATATTTCCTTTTTTTTTGAAAAAACTAAAACAGTGACACGTGAAATATTGATTATGGAAGTAGATTAGTTGGACGTAAATTCTCATAAAATTATGTAAAGTTTTAATTCGATATGGTGTAAATAAAACCGTTAATTTTTTTGGAATGAACAACTGCTATGAAGTGGGATAAAGAGATTGTGTGTTGTAGTAAAATGAAATCTATCTCAGACCTTAACCTATAGAATGAAGATATATTAAGTTACCATCACTTGTTTTATTTAAACAATATTCGTGTAATATTTAGTAAATTAATTACTAAGACAATTGTACAAATCGTCCATGCCGGATATCCGTATTTCTCCGAAATAAAACAAATCAGAAAACCAGATATCCATAAGATACGAATCAAATAACAAATACTAAAAATTACGGGGATATTCGATCCGTGCCCACCCCTAGTTAAAAAGTTAGTTCTTGTGTAATCATGGTTCTCTATTTCAGCACCGCCCTCCTGACTAATGGTGACTAACAAGATCTCTAGAACAATAAATCATTGTCACTTTTAATTCTAAGCTCACCAAAGATGTGTAATTAACACTCTATTTTTCTTTTCTTTGACATAAGTGTGTAAGTGTAATCTGTAATTATATGTGTGTTGAACTGTTCCATCAACTTTTCCACCACAGGCTTACGAGCCTATATGGATTGTATGAGCAAGCCACAGTGGATCTATCCAGTACCGGCCCAGCACTCTAAAGCAAAATTAGTATAAAATAATCTATTTTTGCATATATGATCTTACCACTAGATCAAAAGAACTTATATTATCCCCTAGAAGTGATTTGCCATGTGTCATCACTATAATCACTTTCACTAAAAAATATGACATGGCATGATAAAAAAATGACATGGCTTAAGGAAAAAAATGACATGGACAATTACATTTAATGTTCATTTTCATTTTTGATAATTTTTTAAAATATGATAATAAATTATCATTAAACTATTAAATTTAATTAAATATAATTCTTTTACAAATTTTGAAATATTATTTAATTCTATTTTTATAATCTTATAATTTTTATTACTACAAATATCATTTTTTTATTCTACAAATTTTAGAATTTTTTTTAATTTTTATTTTTGATAGTTATACAATTTTAATATAACATTTTCTAATCTCATACAAGTATTTGATATATCTTAACCCAAAAAATAAATGAAATTTTTTCTAAGATTATAATTATGAATATATACATAATATTCTTAAATATATTTTAAATAAATCAATTTTTTTTATTTTATGTTTAACTAAACTAAAATTTATATGAAAATATTTATATAAATAACAAAATCTAAAATGTTAACAAAATTTATTTTAAATATAATTTGAATTTAAAAATTTTATTTTTGCACATGGTGCAGGAAAACAACTAGTATACTCTTAAATAACATATATTTGTGACATCTAAAGCTTTTGTTTGTTGGGCTTTAACCTATAGTTTTTGTTTGTTGAGCTTTAACTCAGAACCGACTTGGTAGGTATAATGGTTTTTCTCTCTCAAGTTTCAAAGAAAGAGAATGAGTCATATATATGCCAAAAAAACTTATTATACTTATTTATTATTTCCAAGAGCATTATTTCTCATCTTTTAGTCCAAGCCAAGACCCCTTGGAAGGAAAGATTCAAGTATCATATGAGAGTGTGCTGATACAAAATTCACCTATACGTGATTTTTGAAAATAAACTATTGTTTTGCTTTGATGTATATCATCAAGTCCAAATTGCTTATAAATTGAATAAATAAATAACTCAAAAGCTTAATTATAATAAAGTCAAAGCCATCTTCCCTCCCTCCCTCCTCAAAGGCGGACACAATAAAATCTCAACGAAATCAACCAAGACACTATCGGGCTGTAATTGGGCTATTTTATATCCACCCTGGCCTTTGAACTAACTTAAGGCCCATTTTATTAGGACGCTGAGAATCTCTAGGGCTTCTTCCTTCATCTTTTGTATATAAAAACACATTACGAACCATCTTCATCCTCATCCACTGTTCTGGTTTTGTTTTTAAGTGATTTTGTTATTCTCTCTTTATACTTGGGTTAGTGACGAGATCTCTCTCCAAGGAATCTAATACTTAAGAAGGAGCAATCTGAATACTGTGATTGCATAATCCACAAGTAAACGTCACAAAGCGAAAAGTGTAAACTGAGGACGTAGTAGGAGCCTTACGGGGGGCTTCTCCGTCTGAAGAGGTAATCTGGGCTCTCATATTCCATTGCTCTGCGGAGCGGCGTCGCTGCTTTTACCGTTTGTGCCGGCCATGAGATCTGTATTCCTTTTTTTTTTATATAATTGAGTTAGGGTTTAGATAGAGCCGATGAGGAGATGAGATTATAAAAAGAACACCATCTTTCGGGACTGATTTATTTATTTGATGATACTTCTTCAATTCTGAGGCTTTACTGTTTCTTTTATTACATTATAGTGTGTTTTTGTTCTGTTAGTAGAGTGAGGCAGTGAGGATTGAGAATTGTCATGCACCACTCTGATTCTGTGCTGATAACCATCTCTAAACCCATATTTTTTATCTGAGCCTTAAAATTTCAAGTATTATTTATATAATTTTTTTCTATATAAACTTTTGATAGAGAATGTTTAAAAATAAACAAGTGATGGTCATTTTAATGAGTTAAACGTAGATGCGGTCTGTATTGCTTGTAATGATGATATCTTTTGGTTCCCCTTTTATGGGTTTGTCATTGTTTCTGTCTTGGTTGTTGATAAGTCATTTTAATGATCACCTTTCTGTAACATCCCGAGTTGCGAAAATTTACGCATCGACCGTTGCAACAGGATGGGGTCTAGTGGCCCATTAGCAGTGGACAGTCGGGTTGTTACACTTTCATTTTCTTTGGGTTTTGTTTCTTGTGTGTTTGTAAGGCTATTCTGGTTGTTTGGCCTATTGATTTCTTGCAGGAGATCCAGCTGTATTGGTCAATCTTCACCATTCCAGACTCTGCCGTCTTGCAGATTTTATTTCATGTTTGCTGATTGTATTAGCTTCTGATAAGCTGTAGCATGGTTTTGGGATCAATTTATTATCCCACCTTTTAAGGTCAATATTATCAATCTTAAGGTTGATTTCCATTGTTCATAACTATAGGTTTCAGCTTTTTATAGTTCGACTTTTCCCAAGAATCTCTTTTGCCAAACCAAAGAGATTACAATTTATCTGTGGGAACTAACACAGTTATATACTACAGTCCAAATAGTTATGCCTGGACAAAGAAGCTGTCATCAAAGTTCAAAACTTTGGAATAACAAGTTAATAGTTATATATTAGCTTCCTGGTCATCAGAAAAATCAGTTTCGTTGAGATTGGAGCAAACCAGAGGGGACTGACACTGATCGGGGTGATACAATTGGGCCCATTGACGACGATACAATTCAGTTGCGCGTAGAGTTCTCTGTTCTTAGGCCCTGTCGGTGTAGCTTCATCGCGCATTAAAGCGAACAATCAAATCCGGACCAAGTGATTGGTAAAGAGAAACTCTGACGTGGTTGGAGCTCGTATCGCCGGTGGGTTCTTTTGGAGTTCCGCGGCGGAGATTTGGGAGGGGTTTTAGTTGCTCCTGCTTTAATGGGCCTTATTTATTTATTTTGACGTCCTTAATGGGCCCTATATTGATATTGGACTTTCATTACTGTTGATAGACTAACATTGTTGTCGAACCAAATGTGACCCGAGAAAAAATGAATCTAAACATATTGAATACAACTTATTTTATGATATCTGAGTTATGGTTTTTACTCGAACTAAATTAAACTTGAATATAAATAGATATCTGATACTCAATTTTAATTTTGAATATATATATATTCAAAACACCTTAAAATATTATTGAATATCTAAAATATTTAGTTATTATATGAATAATTAATATATATACATATATTTGGTTAATATTAATAGTTTTATGTTTGAGATTGCATTTGAAATTTAATTATGAATAAATTTGGTTGAAGTTTAAACAAAGTTGTTTTTTTTTAAAGTGTAAATAATATCTTTACGTTTATAAAATTGTTATTTGTTAACTTTATTTTTTAATGTTTCATTATGTATAATTTTCATTTGTACAAGATTTTGGTTTGTCATGAATCATAATATGTTTAATGTTGTCACATAGTCGAAAGACAAGTCTTATATGGCTCATAAACGAGTTTCACAAAATTATTTTGAAGAATAACAATATATTTTGAGGAAATTAAATACACAATTTTTTTAAAAAAAATTGAAAATATATTGAGTTTAATCAAGTATAAATTAGTATTTTTTAGAACCGATAACCCGATTGGTATATGAAACTAAAACTATTTTGGGTTCAACCAGATTGGACCTGTAACTAAACCCAAACCGTATCCGATTACACCTAAACCGAATCCGACCCGAACTTATATAATATCTGAATGAGATTAAAATTCATGAACTCGAAATACGAATGAACCCAAACCGAAACTCGATTGGTACCCCGATTGCTCAGACCTAGTAATGCTCAGTTGCATAGTGATTTTTGTTTTCTTAGAAAGTTGTGCGAAGATTTCTTTTTTAACTGTACAATATAGATTTTGCCCGCCCTATAGATGAGTGAATAAACAATTAAAAATATATTTATGTAAGAGTTATATATGTAAAAATTTAAAGATGGCTATTTGCTAAACCCATCTTTACTTCTTAACTATACTTTGGATCACCTTGTTTTTTCAAGAGTGAAATAACCAATTAACTTAAACTTTTTCTTTATTTCTCGCATCTGGTGTCCTCCCCGTTTTTTCTACTCCGATAACAAACAACAAAATCTTCTCTTTCTCTCCACGGAATCAACCTTTTTCTGTCTCAAATTGAATGTCTATAAACAGAGCCGATCCTAATTTTTTTAAGGCTAGAAGCTCAAAGTAAAAAGTTGGCTGGAAAAAGATAAAAAAGATTTTTTTTGCACTTAATGAGAGTCAAACGAGACTTACCTCTCATTATTCTAGTGCATAACTAACCAATACACCACTAATAGTTTTGAAAAATTTGTGGTTGCTTAAATACTTAATAAAATGGCGGCCAGAAGCATGGACTTCCTTTGCTTGAGCCGAGGCCGCCTCTGTCTATAAAAATAGATGACTATGACCAAATTCATCTCCATAACCACTATCAACCACCATCATCATCAATACCATGATGCTTTGTTTTGTTTCTCCACCGACTATGTCTCCAATTTCTAATTTATTGTCTCACATATATTATTTCCTCCAATTGCTGGACATCTAAGGATTATTTGTCCAAAAAACAAAGCTATCCGATTTTTCTTCTCATGGCTTATTAGTTCAGACATGAGCAGTCAAATCCCACGTTTTTGGCCGAGGTCGACTCATGGAGTTACTTGAAACATTACGTTTGGAGAAGAAGCCTCATGAAAAGCTCTTGCCAATGCACATGCTTTTGAGAGGGAGTTACATGTATCAAAATCAAATCTCCAACTCCAAAAAATCAGAAATTTAAAGTTGGGTTTGGGCCTTATGGCCACAAAATCATTGTAATGGTTTGAGATGCTGCATATGATAGAAAAGATACATGAAGGTGGATGCTTTTTGCCTAATTCTTTTGATGATGGTTATGTAGGTGCTTAGGTTAAGAAAGTAACCATTTATGTAGAGGTTCAATAAAGTTGCTGAATCTGAAGTAGAGAAAGAAGAGAGCAATGCTATCTCTGACACCACTGATTTTCTTGATAAGTGGACCGTGGAAAAGACAAAAACATATGAGAAATATGTGGAGAAGGTGAAGACTGAAGTGGAAGCAGAGGCAAATAAAAAAGCGAACCAGAGAAAGCTCATGAAGAAAAGAAGACCGAAGAGGCTAGACCCTCAACTTAAGATGCATCAATGTATAAGGTCCCAAATCATGGCGAGGCATTATTAGCCTAAAAGTGTTTTGATGCATTCATCTCGAGTCTACTAGTTTCTTGGCACTAACTTTTATATCAAGTGGTTGGGTGATTTCTTGGGCTTTAGGGTTTTGCTGAGTCGTTTTTAGTTTTATTGTTTTGAGTTGTAAGTCTGTGTGAGCGATATGAGAGATTAAAGTTGATTATCAGAAAGTGGACATTGAATTCATTGTTTTGAAGTTTCTTAGGGATTGTTTATGGATGGTCTTATCTTGAGGATAAAGATCGTTGTTTGTTCATGGACAAGAGTCAAAAATCTTCATTTCTTTGAATTACAAAATTATATCCATATTGATTTTAATTTATTAATCTTTTTGTTTTCGTTTTCACAACATTCGTTTATATAACCTTATGTATGTTAGTTATGTAGTGGATATCTATAAATGATTGTGTACATATGGACATTATATAAAGTTGGTGTATACATGGATATCAAATAAAATTGGTGTACACAACACACATGTACAACATAGACAACATAAAAGTGGTGTACACGCCGTCGTCACCTAAACACATGCCACATGTGAGCTTTCAGTACACCACCTAGAACAAATCGATTTAAAAATGGCTTTTCTTCGTGGAGACTGGAGAAAATATATATGGAGCAATGTGAAGGTTTTGTTAACTCTGAAGAAGAGTATCTTGTGTCTAGGTTGAAGAAGTCACTCTACGGTCTAAATCAGGCTCCAAGGCAATGGTACAAACGTTTTGACTCTTATATGTTGAAGATCGGCTATCAAAAGTGTGAGTATGATTGTTGCGTTTATGTTAAGTTTCTCGATGACCGTTCTCCATATTTCTGCTGTTATATGTCTATATGCTCATTGCTTCAAACAATATGGAGGATGTAAATAATTTTGAAAGGATTACTGGGAGATGAGTTTGAGATGAAAAATCTTGGTGCTGCAAAGAAGATTCTTGGTATGGAGATTCGTTGGGATAGAAGCTCTAAGAGATTACAACTGTCTCAAAAGAGTAACACTGAAATGGTCTTAGAACGTTTTGACATGTTGAAGGCAAAACTAGTTTTTACACCTTTGACAAAGTACTTCATACTTTTAGTAAAACAATGTCCAAAGTTTGCTGAAGAGCTCAAAGATGTGGCGCAAATTCCTTATGCTAACGCAATTGGGTGTTTGATGTACGCAAGTTAATAAGTATATTTCAAATCTTGGAAGAAGTCATTGGAATGCAGTGAAGTGGATTCTAAGATACTTGCTAGGCACACGTGACTATGAACTTGTGCTTGGAGGTCAAGAGCGCGGTTCAGCTATTGGATTCGTGGATTTAAATTATGGTGGAGACCTTGATAATAGCAGGTTGACTACAATGTATGTCTTTACTCTTGCAAGAGTACCTATATGTTGGAGATCGGTACAACAACCTATTGTAGCGATGTCGACCGCGAAGCTGAATATAAGGCACTTGGAGAAGCAACTAAGGAAGCAATATGGGTACGATGACTTGTATCCGAGTTGTGTGGTTATCAAGGAGGTGTTCAGTTACACTGTGATAGTCAAAGCGCGTTGTGTTTGGCTAAAAATTAAGTGTATCATGCAAGAACGAAACACATTCGTTAAGGTTTCACAAAATAAGGGGGTTAGCTGCTTCTAGAGAAGTATTATTAGAGAATGTGCATACGTCGGAAAATGCAACTGACATGTTGACCAAGCCTGTTACAACATAGAAGTTCAAGCATTGCTTGAATTTGCTCTATTCAGCTGATGCTAAGAAACAAAGGAGGTTCTCCCCAAATGTAAACAAGATAGAGAGGTTTGTAGAGATTTTTCATCAAGGTGAAATTTGTTACATCAGGAAGTGTCTTAAATTTTTGTGCACCAGTAAAAACCCAATTTTCGATTGACCTTTTCAATTTAATTTTTTTAATATAAATATGTATTCCTATAAAAAAATCGGATTTTAAAGTTGCTATAATTATAAGTCAAGAAATTTTAAATTTATTCATTAACATAATAATATATAAGTTCTAAACTGATATTTGATTTAATAAGTTTTCACTCTCTTTTTGTTCCTCTACCCAAATCGGCTATCAGTTGCTCCTCTAATTATTAATATAATTATTGGTATATCTTATCATTGCAGTATACATACATTGTCATTTTTATTCTATCAATATTAGCTATTTTTAGTACTACTTTCGTTTCAAGATATATATTTTAATGTCTCAAGAGATGTTCCTTATCGATTTGAGAGATTTGATTTTTTTAAGATACAAAATTTCATTGTTTTGTGTTGTTATATTCCTTTTTTTTTTTTTGAGGTTCGGTTTCACGTACTTCATATAAAGAACACAAAGAAATGAAACTACTCTTAATCCAACTATTATCAATTCCTTATAGATGCATGTAGGCACAATATGGTAGTTCAATGTTCTAAGAGCATGATTATCCGGGGTTCTTAGGAGAGTTTCTTGCACTGTTCGCGTCAGTGGGATCTATGAACAGTCAAGAACCGCTTCTAAAAACTATTAAATAAGAATCGGTTTTAGAGAGTTTTGTTACACTGTTTGCAAACCCCCACTGACACGTGGCGGCCAGCGATTGGTTCGTTTTTTAATTTTTTTTTTTTTTTTTTAAACAGCAAAAAAAGCAAATTTTTTTTTTTAAGAACCTCCATTAGGGGTTTTAGGGATAATGATGCCCTAAGATGATTACCATGTACATTAGAGCATCATTATCCAAGAACCCCAAAAAGGGGTTCTTGTTTTCTGTTTTTTTTTTTTTTTCTGAATTTAAAAAAAAAAAGAAAAAAAAATAAAAATGAACCAATCGCGGACCGCCACGTGTCAGTGGGGCCCGTAAACAGTGCAAGAAACCATCAAAAACGGGTTCTTAATTGGGGATTTTAGGAGATGGTTCTTGCACTGTTCACGGGCCCCACGTGTCAGTGGGGCCCGCAAACAGTGCAAGAACCCCCTTTAAGAGCCCCGGATAATGATGCTCTTAAAGAGAGATTCATGTCACCCCATTGCGATCAATCATATGGTACATGGCCACATGCTTGAGACAATTCTCTGGACTCTGGTTGAACCCTTCGATCATATAAAAATAATATTTTCTTACAAAAATAGAAATACTTAACTTTTACAAGGATTCTCCTATTTCTTTACTTGTGTTAAGTCCCTACATTTTAATTTCTTCATAGATAAAAAATGAAAATGTAATATTCGGCAAATAACTTAAGGTACTTCTTTATTTTACATTTAAAAAAAAACGTGAATAAAATCTTAAATAACAAAAATAAATGCTGTCCCTTTCAGCCAGAAAAAGAAAAGACTTATTAAAATTCCAAATAACCTCATGGCTCAAGAGTTAGAGTCTAGCTGAGCGGAGATGCTGCTTAATCAACGGTCGGATGTATTCATGGTAGCCATCAGGGACCACCGAGTCATTGAGTGGATCTTTCAATGCTTCCTCAAACAGCTTTGGGTAAACGTTTCCATCATAGCGGCCCAGCACAGAGCCAAGATAGTGGTCTGTGTAGTCAAATGCGTCCACGAGAGCGATTGCGTTTGGTCGAAGCTGAGTGTAGAGTGACCGTAGCTGCTGGCTAGCAAGTGAAGCTTGTTCAGAAGTGATGGAGTTTGTGCTTAGAAAATCCCCAAGGTGTTTGTGAATGAGATGGAGTGCATAGATGTAGCATAGATTCTTTAGCTGATTCTTCACTCCTCTTCCTTTGATCTCTCCCTCTATCTTGGTTATGAACCTATAAATTTTAACTAGTTAGGGTTTCACTTTTTAAAAACCAGAGGAAATAGGTTTTTCTTGTCATTCAAGGCATCTACATTGATTGAAATCATAATGGGAAGACTCAGACTAGGGCCGGGCTGAAATTTTGGGAGTCTTAAACAATTTATTAAGATTTTTAGTCAATTTCTTTTAACAATTCGGGAGTTTATGGTTATCTACTGATTTAAAAATATTTGAAAAACCAAAACTAGTGTTTCATTTGGATATACCCAAGACCGACTCGATTTTCTATCTTAACCACGGTGAAGTTTTCACGCACTAGAGCACCAAAAGTTGGTTTAGTCCTGATTGTGTTCAATATTTAACCAAGATTTGGTGAAGAAGCTTTGTACTTACTTGGAAACAACAATCAACTGGCAATGTGCAATTGCAGCCTCAACAAGATCAGCCAATAGCTCAGAGAATCCTTGTTCTTGATTCTCAAACTTACTCAGATTGTTAGCACAAGAGACAGCCATTCTCAAAGCCCTTGCTTCAAAAGCTTCCAACACCATAGCAGGGTTTAACCAATCCTCAGCTGCATGCTCAGCCAAGATAACAAATCAAGAAAAATATGATAAAAATTATGGTCATTTCTTTGAAAACTCACCCTTTCTAACGCTTGAACGGCATTGCAAAAGATGTTTTGCTCTCCCCATATATGCAGTTGTTCCAGCAGGAGCCTTTCCAGAGCTCAACTGTGAAACTGTCTTCATCAAAAATCTAGCAACCTGTAAACATAACATAGTTTAATATAATTGCATCTGCTAATATCAACTGTTTGAAATAGAAAAAAAAAATATATGTGAATAGCTATGAGTATTATTCTATAAAATGAGAACAAAAATATAAGAATACCTGTAATTGCAACACAACATTGTCTCCCTCATAAGTGCAAGCAGGAACATAAACAGCAAACAGCTCAGGAAGGCCACTGCACCACAAGTAGCCATGTCCACCACATAGCTTGCGACATTCTTCAATACCATCCTGCAACCAACAAAAAAACACTATTTTTAAATCTGACTTTCTACTTTTTTAGTAAGTGAAAAGTGTCAACAACGTCAAAAGCATACAGAGGTTGCTGAGGTAGTCATAGACTTCAATCCAGCAGTGCATGCATGAGCTTCAGGCAACGTTGCGAAATCACTAGCCTCTAGTCTTTGTGTTACATCAGTGTACAACCATTTCAACCACTCTCCTACAAACCGAAATGCATATGCAGATGCCAACAGAGGAAACAACCTGTTCTGCTGAGTTTTATAATCAATCACCTGCCCACATAAAATCATCAAGTGACTTTTATCAGGACCAGTCCTGGGCATGAGAAGCAAGCGAAAAATATCTGCCTATTACTCCCAAAATTTTAATAATAATTTACATAAACATAGACTTCTAAATTTATAGATCTTTTTTTATTAAAGTTCTTACTAAATTGTTAACACCTCTCAAAATCTCAGAGCAGTCCTGATTTTAAGAACCATGAACATCTTCAATGATGGTAAACAACTTTGTCCTGATGGTTATCTACTATGGGATCAACAGAGAGTAGAGTACCTGAGTCTCAATTCCACCATTCTGTGAGCCAAACTGCCTTCTCACTGCACTGTACCTTGTAGCTATGCATACTGCTCTCGCCATTGCAATGGAAGCATTTGACACTATAGTCTGTCTCACAGACACCATAGTGCCATACATCAGTTGCCTTGGAACATCTGATGGTACATATTTTCCCTCTCTTGTCACCTTTGCCAGCCTGAGAGAAGAATAAAAAATGCAGAGACATGAAGTATATTTTTGTAGAGATATGAATTACATGGTGAAATGCTTGTTCACACAAGGGAAAAGAGAGAGGAGAGGACCTCATGAGCATTTGATCTCTAGGAATACAAAACTTATTAAACATAAGAAAACCATTGTCCATTGAGTTATAAGCTCCGTTTCCAAACTTCACCCCTATATCACCAATGGTTATTCCAGGAAGAGGAGAATGATCATCCAAATTGCGCAGTTGCACGATGAATCCTGAAGAAAGAGGAAAGATTTAGCTATTAGAATTAAAAGAGAGATGAAAAAAGAAACTCATCATGGTGCTTACCATGGACACCATGGTCTTTGCCATTGGTTATAAGACGAGCATAAACCACAGCATGAGTAGAAACTTTCCCCAAACCACCAGGCCACCACTATTTCAAACACAAAACAAAGTTAAAAGACAACTGAAAGATTGTTTTTTTTGGTCTTCTTCTTGTTTTACTCACTTTGGATGATGTTTGAGTTGGACTGTGGAGGATAAACTGGTCAGTTTGAGGATCAAAAGTAGCGGTTGTCTCAAGGCCTTGAACGTTAGAGCCATGACCAAGCTCAGTTTGAGCGTAACATCCAATTATCTGCATCTTGTTGGCAAGAGACAACCACTTTTGTTTCTGTTCCTCTGTCCCTTGTCCTTTGATTGCAGGCACAAACATTCTCTGACCACACACAACCATCAAAACTCTGAGCATTCAAACAAACAAAGAAACTGGAGTGTGTGTGTGTGTGTGTTTTACCCAATGAAGATCCATGAAGCCAGGTTGATCCATGGAAGATCTCAATATGACGGACTCCTCATCAGAGAGACGAAGCTCGTTGATCAACTTCCAAGCATGAGCGCTTTTCCTCAACGTGTTCTTGAACAACTCTTTCCTTGTCATTACAGCTCTATTGCTTTTGTCAAAGACCTAACATGTCCAAAAAAACGCACAAAAGCTGCAAGATTCACATCTGAGTTTCACAGGAACACACACAAACACACACAAACACAAACACAAACACAAACACAAACACAAACACAAACACAAACACAAACACAAACACAAACACAAACACAAACACAAACACAAACACAAACACACACAAACACACACACAAACACACACACACTAACAAACACACACACACATGATATATGGACGAGGAGACACTAACCGGATCACTGGCGACGAGGCGGGACATCCTATTTGAAACCTCAAACGCATGGCTGGAACCGGCCCAGACAATCTTCATGTCGTTGACCTCGAACTCTGCTTTGTTTCTTTCATGGGCAAGGTGATCATGTCCCTCCATTGTTTCTCTGTTGTTTAGATTCAAGACTGTGGAGAAAGAATCAAAGAAGCTATGTAATAAGAGAGTTAAAAGCTTCACTTGCGGCTTTTTAATAGGACAAATCCGTTACATACCAGAAACTGAGGACATTTTTTTTTTTAATTTCTTAGGACAAAACAAGAATGATATCCATAGAAGTAGGAAGTGCATTACTTTAGTAGTTGAGATATGGATATCGATCAGCTTTCATGTCTTGGGTCCACTCATTTTGTAATGTTCTGAATTATAAACGTTCAAAATATAAACTTGGGCCTCTAATTTCGGCCCATTCCTACCATCATACTAGACCAATACTAAACAACATGGCCCATGTGTTATTTAAACACTTTGTTTTGGAATTTATTTTATTTTTAATTGCAACAAGTAATCTCTTTAGGCCAACATTTGTTTAGAACCATTTATATATGGTTCAAACACTAATCAGACTCGAATCATCTACTCTCTCCATTCTCGCAAATAAGATTTTCTATATTTTTTTCCACAGAGATATATTTCTATATATTCAAAGTACTTTTATATGGTTTTAAAAATATTAACTAAAATATTTGAATGAATTAAATAACAATAACATTTTCTGATAATTATTTAAAAATAATAGCAAAAATAAATAATAAATTGAATTGTAATCATTCATTATATTTTTAATGTAATAGGTGTGAATATTTTTTTTTCAAAAACTGAAGAACATCATTGATCTATGGAACATGGTTAATTGGTTAGCTAGTTTTAAATTTTGTTGATTATAAATCAATTAGATATAATTAGATTTTTTTACCCCAGAAAATAACATTAATAGCCTATTTATAGTAGCAAATTCTTTTTTACTAAAGGCTTTATAGTAGTAAAATTCACTCAAATATAATTCTTACATATTTTTATCCAAATCAAGATAACTCTAACATGTTTAATTGAGGATTTGAGGGATTGTAAAAATAGGATATGACCACATATATGTCATATGTGAACATCGACTTCAACATCATAAATGTCGTTCTAAATTAATTTTCTGTATTAAAAGATTAAAACAAGAATTTAGCGATATAGTCTTTGTTTTTTTTGTCAACCAAGTCTTTGTTTTTCAAAAAGATTTGTGTTTGATAATTAAAAAAAATAAGAAATGTTATGAATATTATGTGATGTCCATTAAAGAAAGTCTTAGATTTACTTGATTGTCAAGTCTACTTGTTCTCCAAGTTCTACTTGGTCTCCAAGCTATTGTAATCCTATATAAAGGACTCATTACTCATGGAATAAGATACACCAATTCCTCTCTTCTCTTCTCTACTCACAACACGTTATCAGCACGAGACTCTAGCGATCTTGAGCTAATAGGTATAGATTTTATTATGTTATATTTCAGTCTATATTCTATCCTTCTACAAATCATGCTTATTATCAATTCATGGTTTGTAAGAGTGGATTCATAGTTCATACACATATTTATTTGATTGAATTTAAAAGTTTTAGTCGACTATATATTGATTTGACCTTGTTTCAAGGAGTGAAAATCATTGTATCACGTTGATGATATCATATCGACATTAGAAACTAAATTCAATCTCGTTAGTTTTGAAAAATATATTCATATTGTTCGTCTTTACTTAACACCGTGATTATTTCTCTGCCGTTTTCATATAGTTTGCCTTGTATATCGATAATTATTTCATACAAGTGCATATCATTATTAATAGCATATGGTCACGTGTTTTATTTCCACGCTATGGCTGCATTTATTTATATGCCATGAAAAGTTTAACTTCATACATACGTGTTAGCACATTAATACATGTAGATTGTTAAGTTTTTCATAAATTAATTATTGCACATTGCTTTTACATACGGTTACATATTAGATTTTCATAAGTTAAGTAAGCTTTTACATACGGTTACATATATGCATAGTAGATTGTTAAGTTGTCTTCTATCCATTTATTGACTGACCGTATTCATTAATATTGCCTCATAAGTTAATTAAACATAGAATATTGCCTTATAAGTTTATATACAAATCTATGCATATATAGTTTATATTCTAAGTTTACTTTTATTAAAGATGATTGCATTTTCCTTATTTGAGAAATTTGATTATTATTTTATTGTTTCAGTGAACTATGTCGAATTTTACTAGTCTTGAATTCGAAGTTCTTGATATCACTGGAAACAACTATTTGGCTTGGGCATTAGATGCCGAGTTTTCCCTTAGTGCAAAGGGACTTGAAGCTACAATCCTAGAAGGAAATGAAGCTCAAAGCCAAGATAAAGCAAAGGCTATGATATTGCTTCGTCATCACCTCCATGGAGGTCTCAAGAATGAGTACTTGACTGTGAAAGATCCACAAATTTTGTGGAACAACTTGAAAGAAAGGTACGACCACCACAAAACTGTGATTTTACCTAAAGCTCGTTATGAGTGGACACATCTGAGATTACAAGACTTCAAGTCTGTAAGTGATTACAACTCAGCCTTGTTCAAAATTACCTCCAAGTTGGAGTTATGTGGAGAGAAAATCACGGAAGCTGATAAGTTAGAGAAGACATTCTCTACTTTTCATGCAAATAATGTTGTCCTACAGACACAATACCGTGAAAAGGGATTTCAAAAGTACTCCCAACTTATATCTTGTCTCCTTGTGGCTGAGCAAAACAATGAGCTTTTGATGAAAAATCACGGACTACGTCCAACTGGTTCTGCTCCATTCCCTGAAACGAATGTGACTGAACACAACAACACTGGCCGCAGAAATGGCTACACTCGTGGTCGCGGTCGTGGTCGCGGACATGGTCGTGGAAATACACGTGGACGTGGATATGGTCAACTTCGAGGCCGAGGAGTTTCTTTTAAGAACTCTAACTCTCACCAGAAATGGGAAAAGAAAGATGGTAACAAACAAACAAATGAATGTTACCGATGTGGAAGTAAAGATCATTGGCCTCGTACATGCCGTACACCAAAGCATCTTGTTGAACTCTATCAACAATCACTAAAACAAAAAGGAAAGAATGTGGAAACAAATATGGTGTACGAAGGTGGAGAAGATGACTTTGATTTTGGTGATGCCACTCACCTTGACCTTTCCGATTTTCTCAATGACGAAGAGAAAAAGTGATTAAGCAATAGCTATTTAAGAGATGCTTTATTTTATTTATTTATTTCCTTTTAGCTATTGGTTTTTGATTTTTATTTACTATGGTGTTGTTTCTTTTGCATTAATGAATTTAATCTATTTTATTATTTATATGAGATTATAATTCGTTTTATTTATTTATTTGAAGAAAATGGATGGTGGAGATTTATGCTTGGCAGACAGTGCAACTAGTCACACAATTCTGAAAAATAAGAAGTATTTTTCACAGTTAATAAATAAAGAAGCAAGTGTGAGCACTATAACAGGTAGTGCAAAGATAATTGAAGGCTCTGGAAGAGCAAATATAATATTGCCTATGGGAGCACAACTCGAAATTGTTGATGCATTGTATTCCCCAAAGTCTCAAAGAAACTTACTGAGTTTTAAGGATATTCGCAGAAATGGATATCATATTGAGACTATGAATGAAAGAAATATTGAGTTTCTTCATATTACAAGTATTATTCATGGTTCTAAGAAAGTAGTAGAAAGGCTACCAGCATTCTCCACTGGATTGTACTACACTAAAATTAGTACGATTGAGGCAAATGCCATAGTAAACCAGAAGTTTACTGAAAACATTACTGTTTGGCATGACCGGTTAGGCCATCCCGGTTCAACAATGATGCGGAAAATAATCACAAATTCATGTGGGCATCCACTGAAGAACCAAAAGATTCTTCCTAATGATTATTCATGTGCTGCTTGTTCACAAGGCAAATTGATCATAAGGCCTTCACCAGCCAAGATAATTCACGAATCAATCAATTTTCTGGAACGTATTCAAGGAGACATTTGTGGGCCGATTCACCCACCATGTGGAACTTTTAGATATTTTATGGTCCTAATTGACGCATCAACAAGATGGTCACATGTTTCTTTGTTATCAACTCGCAACCTAGCATTTGCGAGACTACTTGCTCAACTGATCAAATTACGAGCACATTTTCCAGATTTTCCTCTAAAGGCAATTCGTCTAGACAATGCTGGTGAATTCATGTCTCAGGCTTTTAATGATTATTGCATGTCTATTGGAGTAAGTGTTGAACATCCTGTAGCACATGTTCACACACAAAATGGTTTAGCTGAATCGTTAATTAAACGTCTTCAGTTGATTGCTAGACCATTGCTCATGAAATCAAAACTTCCAGTCTCTGCATGGGGGCATGCTATATTACATGCAGCAGCATTGATCCGTATAAGGCCAACTAGTAATCATAAATTCTCCCCATCACAATTGATTATGGGTCAAGAGCCAAATATTTCCCATCTTAAGATATTTGGATGTGCAGTATATGTTCCTATCGCTCCACCACAGCGATCTAAAATGGGACCTCAAAGGAGGCTAGGAATATATGTTGGATATGATTCTCCATCAATTATTAAGTATTTAGAGCCATCCACAGGAGATTATTTAAAGCCAAATTCGCAGATTGTCATTTTAATGAATTTGTTTTTCCATCATTAGGGGAAGAGAATAAACAGTTGGGAAAAGATATTAATTGGAATGAATTATCATTATCTTATCTCGATCCTCGAACTAAAGAATGTGACTTAGAAGTCCAAAAGATAATTCATTTGCAAAGCTTAGCAAACCAGTTGCCAGATGCATTTACTGACCCAAAAAGAGTAACCATGTCACATATCCCAGCTGTAAATGCTCCAGTTAGAATGAATGTCCAAGAAGGACAAAATCAACCTGCTAATGAGTCTAAGACACGTCTGAAGCGTGGTAGACCTATCGGTTCTAAAGATAAAAATCCTCGAAAAAGAAAAGGAGCAGAAATTGGCAATAATGAAACCGAGGTAATAGCTACGAATGAAAAATCTCCAGAAGAGAACATGACACAAGAAGAAATTCAGGTACCTGATAATGAAGAGATCTCAACTAACTATGTCATGTCTGGAATAAAATGGAACCGAAAGCAAATCGACGTCGATGATATTTTTGCATACAATATAGCAGTTGATCTTATGGATGAGGATCAAGAACCAAAATCTATTGAAGAGTGTACACGAAGAAGTGATTGGATAAAATGGAAAGAAGCAATAGATGCTGAATTAAGATCTCTTGCAAAGAGATCAGTGTTTGGACCTGTAGTCCGTACACCTAAAGGTGTAAAACCAGTGGGATATAAATGGGTTTTTGTGCGAAAGAGAAATGAAAATGGTAAAATTGTGAGATACAAAGCACGTCTAGTTGCACAAGGATTTTCACAAATACCTGGAATTGATTATGAAGAGACATACTCTCCTGTGGTGGATGCTACTACATTCAGGTTCCTTATCAGTCTAGCGATAAAGGAAGGACTTGATTTACGATTAATGGATGTAGTCACAGCTTACTTATATGGCCCACTGGATACTGATATTTACATGAAAGTCCCAGAAGGATTTAAATTGCCAGGAGCAACAAACTCTAATTCTCGAGAAAGTTATAGCATAAAGTTAAATCGATCTCTTTATGGACTGAAACAATCAGGACGTATGTGGTATAATCACTTAAGTGAGTACTTGTTGAAAGAAGGCTATAAAAACGATCCTATCAGTCCATGCATCTTTATAAAGAGATTTGAGAAAGGATATGTTATAATTGCAGTGTATGTTGATGATTTAAACATTATTGGAACTCCCGATGAGATTTCAATTACAATGGAATACTTGAAGAAAGAATTTGAGATGAAAGATCTTGGAAAAACAAAGTTTTGTTTGGGACTACAAATTGAGCACCTCAAGAATGGAATCTTAGTGCATCAAGAAACTTACACAGAAAAGGTGGCTAAACGATTTTCTATGGATCAAGCCCATCCTTTGAGTAGTCCTATGGTTGTAAGATCACTCGATGTGAATAAAGATCCATTTCGCCCTAAAGAGAAAAATGAAGAAATTCTTAGCCCTGAAGTACCATACTTAAGTGCAATAGGGGCATTAATGTACCTTGCCAGTCATACAAGACCGGATATATCATTTGCAGTGAATTTATTGGCAAGGTTTAGTTCATGCCCGACTCGAAGGCATTGGAATGGGGTAAAACATATACTTCGTTACCTCCAAGGTACGAAAGACATGGGTATATTTTTTCCTAACCCATCCACAGAAGATTTGATTGGTTATGCAGATGCTGGGTACATGTCTGATCCCCACAATGCTAGATCACAAACAGGATATGTGTTTACTTATGGTGGAACTGCTATCTCTTGGCGTTCGATGAAGCAAACAATTTCAGCAACTTCTTCTAACCACGCAGAGATTTTAGCCATTCATGAAGCTAGTCGAGAGTGTATATGGTTAAGATCTGTCATTCAACATATACGAGAAGATTGTGGTCTATCTACAGGGAAAGAAGCTCCAACAATCATGTATGAGGACAATGCTGCATGTATCGCACAACTCAAAGATGGATACATCAAAGGAGACAGGACAAAACACATTCTACCAAAGTTATTTTTCACACATGATCTACAGAAGAATGGCGATGTTCGTGTTGTTCAAGTTCGTTCAAGTGACAATTTGGCTGATTTATTCACCAAGGCGCTACCCACTGCTACTTTCAAGAAGTTGGTTTATCTTATTGGATTACGTCGTCTCAAAGATCTTGACGTATGTACACATTAGGGGAAGTAATTGCGCGCTGCACTCTTTTTCCCTTAACCATGGTTTTTCCTATTGGGTTTTCCTGGTAAGGTTTTTAACGAGGCAACATATACGCGCATAATAGACATCAAGGGGAAGTGTTATGAATATTATGTGATGTCCATTAAGGAAAGTCTTAGATTTACTTGATTGTCAAGTCTACTTGTTCTCCAAGTTCTACTTGGTCTCCAAGCTATTGTAATCCTATATAAAGGACTCATTACTCATGGAATAAGATACACCAATTCCTCTCTTCTCTTCTCTACTCACAACAAGAAAGAGATAATCTAATCCTTAATGTTATCCGGTCTTGTGCGACGCATGACTCCTTTACCATAAACCGTAATGACACCTGTCATCTCACAATTGACTTTCAGCTAATCCATTACATCAGGTGTAAAATGCTGTCAGATTAGCATTACATCATTTATTTACATTTGATTTTATTTTTGGTTCTCCTCTCTTTAAGAGAAACCAAAAGAAAGAGTAGAGATTAGCCAAAAGAAAAATCATCGATCCCCAAATTCGAAAAAGCTGAAACTTTGATATTAGGGTTCTACTCGCGATTCGTCTCTTCGATCATCCATCGGTTGTTCAGATTCATCTCCGTCTCGTAGTTGCCGGAGCCTGATCGGATCGATTGTGTTCAGGCGAAACATGGTGGTGATTTCCCTGAAGATTTTCAATTCAGCTTTTCTCCGATCGCTTCCCCTTGACTTCATCAAGATTTCGATTTCCTGTAGGCTTTCATCTTGGCTTTGTCTTCGAATCCATTAGGGTTTTCGTTGTGTGTTTTTGAGGGTATCGGTTGTGAGGATTCGATTGTTTGATTGGGGATATGTATATTGAAGAAGTGATTGAGAAGGAGGATAGGGAGATGGAGGAGGTTAGTAGCGAAAAGGAGATAGTGGTGAGCAGAGGGAACGTGATTGTGTTGACGACGAAGATGGTACTTGTTGGTGTGGGTGCTCGTGCCTTGTTCTATCCAACGCTGGTGTACAACGTTGTTAGGAACAAGGTTGAGGCTGAGTTTCATTGGTGGGATAGGGTCGCTCAGGTATAACTTTAGCCTCCTTTTGAGCTTGTTTATGTAGGTCAGTTCACTGGTATGGAGTATAATTTAGACTATGTTTTGGTGAAATTGTTGAGAAGTTAGCTACTTTGTTTGGTGGGTCTCCTCTAGATACTCCTCCAAGTATGTTACTTGGCTTATGCTAATCATTTTCTAAATCTAGTGAATTTGTTTTCTCCAGTTTATATTACTGGGAGCTGTTCCGTTTCAATCTGATGTTCCACGGCTGAAGGAGCTCGGTGTTTGTGGAGTGATCACTCTCAATGAGCCATATGAGACTTTGGTTCCATCATCTCTCTACAAAGTCTGCAACTTTTTCCCTCTCTTTGCTATCGCCACATAAATATACTAGAGCTCTGTCTTTTGGTCTAACCTAGTTTTGTTTTCTTACTCTTGTGGAAGTCTTACTCCATTGACCACCTGGTGATTGCCACGAGAGATTATTGTTTCGCACCTTCCATGGAAGCCATATGCCAAGCTGTAGATTTTATCCATAGTAAGTTTACCATCTCATTTGGTTTTTTTATCCTCTTACTTTATGTTCTTGCAATTGTTATATATCTTACGGAAGCGTGTTGATTTGATCTTTATTTCTGTTCTAACTCGTTGAAGGAAATGCTTCCCTTGGGAAGACGACTTATGTTCACTGCAAGGCGGGTAGGGGCCGCAGCACAACTGTTGTCATATGCTACTTGGTTTGTGTTGCCATGATTCCCATAAATACTTGCTTCCAGATATTTTCTCTCTCTCTCTCTCTGATTATATCTTTGCAATACAGGTGCAACACAAACACATGACACCTGAAGCAGCATATGATTATGTAAAGTCAATCAGGCCCAGAGTTAAACTAGCTACCACCCAATGGAAGGTAATCCACTGGGGCACGTTCTTTGCTCTGTTCTTTGTTCTTCTTCTTGTTCATCCTCTGATTCTTAATTGTGTCCTCAGGCCGTTCTTGAGTACTACCATGTGAAGGTGCTGAACACTCAGAGTTCCTTACCTGATGCAACTTCAGCTTTGATCCCAAGAAATGTGAAGCAGGTTTGTTCTGGGGATGTAGTTGTGTTTGATGATGGGTCGATGGTGGTAGTGACCCACTCGGATGTAGAGGGCTATGATGATGAATCACGGAGGTCAATGAGAAACGAGTTATGGGCTGCAGCTGCAGATCTGAGCATGGTGTACCGGGTAAAAGTGGTGGGGCAAGCTGCGTTGGCTAGGATCTCGTGCTTGTGGCTGGGATTGCGTGAGGACCACAAGCTTTCTGGGAAAAATCTTTCCATGAGAGGTATAAGCGTCGACATTTCTGTCTACTGATGAATAATGATAAGGTGAGTCTGCTGGCGACAGAGTGAATATGCCTCTTCCACTGTTTATCCCCAGGAAAAAAAAGTCTATAAATAAAAAGGGGTCAAAAGTAGATATAGAAGACTTGGTTTTGTTGTCTGGGTATTGTAATTAAATACTGAACATGAATTAATCTCCTTTTCAAGTATCCAAAGTGGTCTTCTGAGTTTGTGACCTTTATAGATTAACAAGATTGAAATTGAAAGTTCATAGTAAAATGAAAGACATTTTTCTCCTAGAACCAAAATGCACCTTAGGTTCAGGAGACTGATCAGCTATTTCTGGTTGAGTAATTGTTACACAGGGAGCTCTTGCTAGCGATGAGACACTACAATTGTTCTCATGGGGCAATTCATTTACTGTGTCAGGAGGTGAATTAAGTCGTTTCCTCTTTTTCATTTTCTTGCTGCATAAATCATGCCGTGACTATAAGTAAGAAGATGATGCTGAATCATAGCTTTGGAGTAGAGTAAGGAGTTTGAAACTTTACCTAAAAATAGGAGAAAGGGATCAGATGGTGCTTCTCTAAATCATCACTTAGTTCCTGGTAAATATAGTGACAAACATAAATTATTTTCTGAACCTGCTCATAAGTTTGCGTGCGTACCAAGTTTCTTACTATCCTAAGATGTGACTACACTAGGTTTCAGGGACATCAACTTCTGGGTGATCTTTCTCCGACAGCTGAGATGGGTTATGTGTAATAATATTGTTACTTATAAGATCATAGGAAAACATAAAGTTATGTAGTTTCTTAAACAACAACATACCCGAAAGTTAAAAACAAAGAAGTCATGTGATAACGTCAAATGAGAAAGAGAATGGTTGTATTGTGAGCGAGCCTTAAGAGCGTTGTATATCATACATCTTAAGTTCTTATATATTATCAGGTAAGTGTTAGGATTTGAGAGTAAAGAAGATGAAAATGGCGAGAACGAGAGAAATGTATGGGGAAATCGGCCAACTCTCTTTTCTCTCATTGTTGAGTGTTCTTCATCATTTCATTCTATTCTTACACTCATTTCATTCCTTAAAAACTCTATTCTCCACGACTCCATCTTGCATCTGTAGTAAACGAGCTTAAAAGTGTTGCACAGCATAAAAGGTTTGCAATACATCTTAAAGTTTTTTTTTTAAATTAAGTTTTTCTATATTATCCGGTAAAAACATAATGCAATTCAAAAATATTTTTTAAAATTTTTTCGTGTTTTCTATGAAAATATTGTAAATTTTTTAAAAAAATAATTGATTTTATTGATTTACTAGTAGTTAAAAAAAACTATTGAAAATTAAAAATCACAAAAAATAATATATTTATTATAATGTTTTAATATATTTTCTTACTATATGTGAAAGCACCAAAAAAAAAGTACTCCTTATGTTTTTTTTGTTTGACGTTCTACAATTTCTTCCCGTGTCAAATTATTTAACGTTTGCGAAATCTAATGCAGAAAATGACAAGTTATTAACTTATGTTATCCTTATAATTATTAAACGATCACAAGGTTAATTTAACATTGATGAAAAAGGTCAAGATAGGTATTATGTTGGTTTCTTTAATTTCTGTGCCTTATAAGACGTCAAATAAAAGAGGAGGGGAGTATATATCTTTGTTAAACACTTTCTCTTTCTAAATAAGTGTTACTTTAACATTATCTTTTTAATATACAAAATATCATTAATTTTAAGTTAAAAGGTTAATTACAAATACATTAATTTTTTAAATAATTTTAATTTTTAAAATTATTATTAGTTAAATATATGTGATTAATAAAAATATAATATATTCTAATATTTTTTTCTAAGTGAAAAATGTCAAAATATTACATTTTGCGAAACGAAGGGAATATTACTTTTGTGTGCGATTGTAATTCACTAGGCATCAATGATTGGAACATTTGTTTGGCTTTGAAATGTGTGCTATTATGTAGTAAGATCACTAAAGGATAGCCGAAACAAACATTAAGGGCAGGCTACTAGCCACCTACACGTTTGAAAATCTGAATTAAAATATTATTAGTAGGAGACACAAGTCCAATCGATAGCGGTGACGAAATAAACATAATGTAAAACCCATCCATAGCAATCATTAAGTAATTAGATATTCAGCAACCTTCATTTAATTGCATTAACAGCACTAAGCGAACCACGCATATATAAACTAAGCATATGCTATATCCACGAGTATATAAAACTGAGCATACATAATCAGAACTGAGAGATGGCTGCGGCGAAGCAAGTGATGCCCAGCGAGGAACCGCTCAGCCCGTTTTCACGGCTATTCAGTCTGCCCGGTCAGGACTGCTTTAACATCATAACCATGGGATGCAAAACCGAGGGCAATGCACATGCCATTGTTGAAGGTATAAAGAGCACTTTGATCAACCATCCACGCTTCTCTAGTATCCTGGTAATTATTTATAATTAATTCAGCACATAGTTGTATGGAAAAATTGTATTTCCTCGGTTTCATTTTATATGGCGTTTATGTTGAATGCACATATGTTATTTTTTTTCTTGTAAGAAGATTGAGTTGTTACTACTTTATAATCACTGCCAAAATAAGAGAGAACTATAAAAGGACAAAATTGTAAAATGATCCAAATTCTTAGTATATGGTCCGACCTAAGATTTATGAGACATAAACATTTTAGGTTAATTTTAACAAACAAAATTTGATAATTCAAGGTTATACAACATACATATAATACTCCTTCTATTCCTTAAAAAATGTCACTCAAGCATCTTTTTCTTATTTCAAAAAAGTGTTATTCTACATTTCTAATGTAAGTTTTCATATACATAATCTATTTTTATCTTTTTAATTAATTAATATATGTTTAGTTCAATCATTTTTATTTAAATAATTGTACATTATATAATGAAATACTAGTATATTTTGTCATTTTTAATATGTGTAAAATATGTTAAAATGACATTTTTACGAAACGAAGAATGTAGTTAAAAACTGAGGCTTAAGATGAATGCTTTGTTCTGCCTAAAACTAGCCCTGATATCAAGTGATATGAAAAGTGAGTAAAAAAATTTCTAAAGTAAAAAATATGGTGTATTTTGGCCACTTGGAACAAAATTTTGCTTATCCATGCTTTTGTAGGAGACGGGTCTTGGAGAGCATAAAGTAAAAGCTAAGTGGATTCCTACAACAGTAAAAGTGGAAGATCATGTGATTGTTCCAGATATAGATCCCAACATTGAAAATCTTGATCAGTTTCTAGAGGATTATACAACAAACATGGCACTTTCTCCAATGGATAAGTCAAAACCTTTATGGGAGTTTCACCTACTGCAACTGAAGACATCATATGCTGGATCTATAGCTGTGGCTAGGTTTCACCATTCTTTAGGTGATGGAATGTCTCATTATGTCTCTTTTACTTGCTTGTACTCGAAAAACATGCGATCTGGAGGCATTGCCTACTTTCCTAGTACCAAAGAAAAGCAAGGCGAGACACATTTGCTGGTCCTTAATTGCTTGGTTTTGGTTTATAGTAAGATTATTATTCCACACTTGTGTTGAAGTTTTCAAGTCCATGGTTATCGTATGCTTCGCCAGAGACAATGCAACACCTCTTAAGGGTAAACCAGGTGCTACAATTAGCGTTAATAAGTTTATTCATCGAATTTTTAGTTTGGATGATGTCAGAGTGGTGAAGAATGCAATGAATATGGTAAATTGCTTAATTAATTTTCTTTTAATTTAGTATATTCATCGAATTGTTACTTCAATGTATCTTCTTTTCTCTTAATTAGACGGTGAATGATGTTCTTCTTGGAGTCGTGCAAGCTGGTCTTTCACGATATTTGAGTCAAAGATTTGGTAAATCACTATATTTTCTTCTTGTTATTTTTTTACATTTTTAGTTAATATTTTGTACATCAAATCAACTTCAGAAGTTTAACAGATTTGAATAAAACTTCAAAGTCAAGAAAGTTCCTAGAGAAAAACAATCTCTACGGTGTTGTGTTTTTCAACCTACAGCCAAACAGATATATCGAGGTATAAATTATCATCTTGATATTTCTTAACCGTATATTAAAAAGCGCTACATTTATATACTACCACGTTAAAACATCTCTAACTCTCTTCTATCTTTTTCTCTAAAATAAAAAAAAACTCAATTATAAAAATGAATTTGTTCTAATATATACTTTTATAATATAGTTTTTTTCTATTTACAAGAGAAAAATATAGATGAATGTTATTTTACCTCTAAATATAAAGATGTATATAACATACATTAGAGCCACTGATTAGAAAAATCTATAATAATAATAATATATATTAGATTTATGATATAATTCCTCTACTTTAAAGGAAATATAGAGATTTTGTTGGAGATGGTATTAGAGTTCATTATATAGGATATGTAAAACACATGCAGGATTTGGCTAAGATGATGGAGAAAGGTTCAAAGTCAAGATGGGGAAACTCAATCGGCTACGTTTTGTTCCCTCTATGGATAAGGTTAGAAGAGGATACACTTGAATACATACGACGAGCCAAAACTACAATGGACCGGAAGAAACTTTCTCTTGAACCTATATTTTCTTTTGCATTACTCAAGTTCACCATGAAAGTTTTAGGGTTAAAGGTGAGACAATTTTTTAAACAATTAATATCACATTTAAATTACATTAGTATATATAACTGATGTGTATATTTTGGATGTGTTGGTATGGAAAATAAGGCTCTGAAGAATCTCGTAAACAGTATTTTTAGTCGCACGTCAGTGATATTTACAAATGTGGTCGGTCCAGATGAAGAAATCAGCTTTTTCGACCATGAGATATCTTATATTGCAGCAAGTTCATGTGGTGTGCCACAGGTACTATGCACAACACATATACTTATAAAACAACATTATCAAGAAGGTTATTGTGTAGAAAACTAATGTTTTTTGTTTTTTTTGGTTGAAAAAGGGACTGACAATACATATACAAAGCTATGTAAAGAAGGTTATCATCAATCTAGCTGTTGATCTCAATGTGGTCCCTGATCCTCATCACCTTTGTGATCTCATCATCGACTCTCTCAACTCCATGAAATCGGCTGTTTTGGAAATGGGTTCTCAAAAATTGGAAGTTTAACTAATTAATGTTTTGCTTTAACATTGATGGAAACCAGAATTTTCATGAGAAAAATGTTATTCTCGTGAAACACGTCTTTGACCGTCTATCTTGTTGTCGGGTCATAAACAGTGTGCTAGTTAATTGGGTTCCTTCTTATCTCTTGAACTAGGGGTCAGATCTCAAACAAAATATCTATAATACTTTTTTCGTTTTTTAATTGATGAAATTTTACCTTAATGCACAAAGATTAAAAAATTTAGATTTATCTAAAAAATATTTTTAAAGATATAATTTTAAAATCATTCAACCAATTATAAAATAGACTATAAAATTTTATTGGTTAAATAGTTCGCAATAAAGATAAAATTAACTTTAAAACTTCAAAAAATACTTTAAAATTTTAAAATATCATTTATCTTGTAACAACATAAACCTTATAAAACATTATGTAAAAAGAAATGGAGGAAGTATCTACTTCTTCCCATTACGCGTTTGCCCACCTGTTTGATCATCCCAAATTATAAATCTAAGAAATAAATCAAATACTGAACCCAAAAGTAGGAACAAATCATGAATAACAAAATTTTATAAATTTTACCGCATCTGTTCCACAAAGATAAATTAAATATATTATTTTATAGGTTTTAAATTTTAATAATTTTAATCAATATTAATTTAATAAATGAATTAATTTTTTTTAAAATTATATTTTTTCCATAGTAAAGCAAAAATTGAAATAATGTTTTTTTCTAAAACATCTATTTTAATAGAATAGAGAGGGTATTATTTTTTTCTTGAAAATTTATATGTATATTTTTATGTGAAGATAAAAGTGAAGTGAAAAATAATTAGTTAGTAAAGTAAATTTAAAAACTAGTAGTCTACATTTTAAAACAAAATGAAGGTAACACAAAAATATACTTACATTTTTAAAAGTGCTTGTAGACCATAAAAAACACTCAACACTGATATGCCGGGAAGAGCGCGTGAGCTCGACTTTCAAAGGGTAGAACAGTCAATTCGTATTTAACTATATATATATATATAGAAGTTTGTCCTCCTCGTGAGACCCGAAAACCGCGTAAAGTAATAAGAAGAAAGACATGCGTCGATCGGCGAGCGCCTCCATAGTTTCCGACCAACTATCATCGAAACCTCCGTTACCATCACCGTCTCCTCCAAGAATCCAAATCACTACAGGTTCAGAGGATGTCGACCTTCTTCTTCCAAGGTACGACCCAAACTCTCACCCTGGTAAGAAGGACAGATCAAGACTCAGATCCGCAGAGAACGCTATCCATTTCATCCCTCTCCTTCTCATTCTCTGCGCTCTAATACTTTGGTTGGTCTCGAATCCAGGTAACACAAGATATCTATCTATCTATCCTCTGTTGTGTCTCTTTGATTTGTGATGTTTATGTTTTGATAAGAGTCTTTTGTGTTGTTTTGTTCATTAGTAGTGGCAATGATGAAACAGTAGAGATGGTGGAAGAGAATGTTTGATAACTTGAAGTGCAAGCTTCAACGATTTGCGTTTTTATTCTTTGTAATTTTTAGTTTTTTTCTTTTGAGGTTGTTCATACAAAAGGATCTGGAACGTATGCGTTTAGATCATCTCACTATACACACAGATCAATGCCCTAAGAAACTCAGTTATCTTGGAAAAAGCATTCCATGTATTTAGTATAAAGACTTAACCATATGAGAGTATGGCTTAGGAGAACGATACCTTTGCAAGCAATTGGATTCCTTCTTCAAGTTCAAGTTGAGTGTCACCATTGACATAGCTTTGTATGAAATTTGAGGGATACCAAATGGTTTGTGGAGGCAACTGCTTCTTGGCTATATAGGTAAGACATATTCACATGAATCAAAAAATGCTCCTTTGCGAGAAATTTAAGAAAGTCCTTACTTTTACCCCCTCTTCTTTACTATAACTCATGTCATGGTGCCTGCTTACTTCACTTTGGTTATGAATAGGACTCGGCAAATAAACCGAATCCAAAAAATCCGAACCAAGCTCGATCCGGTAAAAATGAATCCGAACCCGATATAAATACCCAATGTATCTTGTCTTATGGTATTTTGGGTTAAGGGTTTTACCCGAACCGAATCCGAATCCAAATGGATATTCGAAAAATTCGGATATTCAAAATCACAAAAGAACTTATATCAAACTCGATCTCAACTCCTAATATATATCCAAAACATACTACCATCTTATTGAGTACTTAAAACAATTATCTACTATATGAATAATTAACTCAAATACTTAATCTAATATATATATATATATATATATATATATATATATATATATATATATATATATATATATTTGGTCAATATTAATGATTTTATGTTTTGACAAGTGCATTTGAAGTTTAGTTATGAATAAATATGCTTTTGAAGTTTAAACAATGTTTTTTTTTTAAATTATATAATGTTTTTAGGTTTATAAATTTGCTAGTTGTTAACTTTAATTTGTTTACGTTTCATTATGTATGATTCTTGTTCATATAAGGTTTTTTTGAATCATGATTTGTTTGATTTTGTCATGTATAGTTCAAGGACGAACCGTATTGTTGGTAGACGATTTTCCTAAAGTTATTTTCAAGGACAATAATATGATTTAAGGAAACCAAATACACAAATTTATCTAAAAGGTTGAAAATATGTTAAGCTTAATCGAGTATAAATTAATATTCCTTAGAACCAATAACTCGAACCGAAAACGAAACTATTTTGAGTTCATCGGATCTTGGACATGTAACTAAACTTGAACCGAATCCGACTAAATCCAAACCAAATCTAACCTAAACTTTCATAATATCTGAATGAGACTGAAATTAATGAATCTGAAAACTCAAAATCCAAGTTAATGAATCTGAAATTCATGAATCTAAACCTAGTTGGGAGCCGATTGCCTACCCTAGTTATGAATCTTAGATTCTCATTGCTTTGTTAATTTTTTTTTATATCAAGAACAAGAAGCTTATAGTTTCTCTCACCACGTCACTTATGTGGCGTCCTGGTCAAGAGGAGTTTGTATTGGTCACTTTTGAGATCGTTGTGCTTACAAAGACTCAAGTGGTAATACAAAGTGTACATATCATTTATTTCTCAGACATTCCAAACAAAAAGGGGTACATTCTCAATATGGTATCAACAACTAAAAACCTTTTGAAACATATTGAGACTCTTTGATCTTTATCTATGTTAGGAGGAAGCAGCAACATATTTGCCCACAAATCCAAAACCAACAATGAAGAAGCCCAGTGACTGAAACAGAAGGTACAAAAAGAGTGTCCTCTTCCCGTAGATGATGTCATAGCATCCGCAGAACAACAGGTACGCTCCAACCAATAGCTCCAGCAAATGCACCCTGCAAAACATGGCAACAATAATAACATCTGTTTACGCTCAAACTTTGGTTAAGGAACAAATCAAATCCAATATGGAACATTTGATTTACCTATCTCTGAATCTGACATGATGTTCTTTAGGTTCTTGTGCAATCAGCTTCGTCTTGAGACCATCACCTAATTTCTCTGTCACAACCCATTCTTGTACTCTTCCTGTTTCAAACAAGCCAATGACCAGAGCCTTTGTTCTAAGCAGGGACATTGCATTCTCAAACAGAACCCAGAATGCCAAAAGGTGGATTGATCTGTTAACAGTAAAGGATAAAACGTAAGAAGACATCAAAAGACAGTGAGATACATGAGCTTTAAGAGAGGAGAGAGACCTTAATCTACCGAGTGCGATAAGGAGAGTTATCAAAGAAGGGAGATAAAATGCAGCCCATTTAGGAACTGTGACCTCTGGGAACAGAACAGTTGTTGGCAAGATAACACAATAGAAGCAGAAGCTGAGAACGTGAGCCACGATCTTGCGCATGAAGAAGAAGCTGTACAACATATACAACTTCTTCCATAGAGAAACATTCTCGCTTCTTATTATTTGTCCAGCCATTTTCCTGAATAGATTTGCAGGGCCACAAGTCCATCTATGCTGCTGGCTACGGAGGGCGTTGAAGGAACATGGTAACTCACTTTTCACCTACAGATAACAGACTCAAAAAGTAAAAACAAACGCATAACCCAAGACGCCAAGAAACAGAGGAATCTTCTATACCTTGAGATCATCGAGATATAGTAATTTCCAGCCTCTGAGTGTGGCTCTTACAGCTAAGTCCATGTCTTCTACTGTTGTCTGATCATTCCATCCACCTGACTCATTCAGCGCTGAGATTCTCCATACACCAGCCGTTCCTGCAGTAGTTTCAGACAATAAGACAAAGCTTTATTGAGAACTAATGAGAATGCCTTACCGTTGAACCCAAAGAAGGCAAATGTTGATGATCCCACTTGCTGCTCTACCATGAAATGGTAACTTAGAGACATTTCCTGCAATCTCGTCATCATGCATTGACCCGCATTCACTGTGAGATTATTAGCAAAAAAAAGGCAAAATCTCAAGGCATGGCATTAACATGTACCAGTTATAGATTTGTGATGGTGTCAAAGGAATGTTACCAAACTCCCAACGGCCTTGAACAAGTGCTAACTTGGGATTGTGAATTAGGAAAGGAACAGTACGGAAAAGGAAGTCAGGCGCCGGCTGGAAATCAGCATCAAAGATAGCAACATAGTCACACTGCTTCACATAGCTATGCTTCATTCCTTCTCTCAGCGCACCAGCTTTGTATCCTTTCCTGTTATCCCTTATCTCAAAGGTTATGTTGACACCTTCTTTCGACCATCTCTCACATTCCTTTTTCACCAGTTCCTGTTTCCTTCCATTATTGTCACATAATCAAAATGTTAAGGAACTCACTTTAACACTGCAAATCCATAAGTCCATCTAAAACACAGGGCTTGAGATGAGAAGGGAGAAGTGTCTATAGAGGTGTAAACAAGGACCTTACTAGCTGGATCTGTGGAGTCATCAAGCACTTGAATTATTATACGATTCGATGGCCACGAGATTTTACAAGCGGCTGCAATTGATTGCTCACAAACCTACCAAATACAGCAACCCCACCAACTGAGTTTAATACATACCAGATCACTGGAGAGTACAAAAATTTAGGTAGCTACCTCTTTTTCATTGTACATAGGAATCTGCACAAGAACCATAGGGAAGCTTTCACTGCCACACTCAACATCATCCTCCATAGCTTCCCATTTGTAAAATTTCTCTGGCTTTCTCTTGAACAGCTTGATATACGCTACCACAAATCCCATGTACATCATCTCAACGAAGAGCATCACAGACATGATCAAACATACAGCCACCAAGAACTTAAAGACAGGCACAACCACAACAGCCCTTGCGTGCTCCCACCAGAGGCTGATTCGGGTAACAAAATCTTCCGATGTAGGAACGGCATTGAAGAATGTAGACACTTTAAAGCTTCGAACTTGAGACTTCAATGAGAAGTAAAAGAGAAAACGATTAAAGAACCAACCACTTCTTGACTATAAATCAAGAAACACCAAGAGGATAAAGATTTGGTATTATAAACAGATCTAAAGCAATGTAGCAATCAAGAACTGAGAAATGACGAGATGGGTCTTTAGGATTTAGTGAAACAAACAATAAAAATCAATCCTTTAAATAGAAAACGTTGACGAGAAGGAAGCAAAAGCAGGCGTAGATGACAAGCAAGATGCAACATTTGTGACTGAGAGAGAGAGAGAGAGATGACCAGTGAGGAGAACGTGTCGTGAGCAAGACGATGGAAGATTGCGAGAGGAGACATTGAAGCTCCACACAAATCGCCGCTTGCTCCGTGGCTGATAATCTTTCGCCTCTGAGTTCTTTCTCTTTCTCTTTGGAGTCAAGTGGGAATCTTTATCGGCCAAGTGGGCCAATCCTATTTCTTTGCTGTCATTTAAATCATTTTTGTCTAATTATCGTTACAAGCAACTACTTACTTGTCATGCACCACGTCGGTAACATAAATCAATAATACCAAGGGACTATAAATATCACAGATATTTTAGTTCAATTTGTATATATTTTTTTAAAATAATTTAGTTGGATTAAATAAGGACATATTGTTATTTTTAATTAGATATGTTATTACATGTTTAATAATTTGGATCAGTTCATTTATTCCTATCTATAGGTATATTGGATTACATTCATTATTTCAAACTAAAGCACAACTTCCTTTTCTACCTAATTAAGTTAAATTATATTAAAAAGTGTAAATATATTTTTCTACCACAGCATTCATTCATTACCTTCTTAATTTTGTATATTTAGAATTTTGTATAAAAATTTCGTTAACTTGATATAAATGTTTGGAGGAAAATAGAAAAAAAAAGAAATCTTTGCAGGTCCAGAGTTGCATTATCAAACATAAGCAGTACTGTTTTAAAAAATTCATCTCCGTATGAAAGTTTTATAAAAATAATATTTTTCTAAACTGAATCAAAATTGTTTTATTTGGTTTTAATAAGGTTAAAATATGGTTAAATTATTTAGTTTATTTTGTTTGCCATATATTCATAAATATATGTTAACTGAATTATGAATAACTTGATATTTATTTTTCGGCTAAATTAGGAAAGAAACAAATTTGATGTATTGATCGCACCAAAAATGCATAAACTCATCAAACCTATTATATCATTTGAAACTTTGTTGATCTTATAGAAATTAGAACATAATAATAACCAACAATTAAGAAATTTAATCTCATGTGCTTGATAATGTATGGTTCAAATCAAGTAACAACCATAAAATTAATTTTTGATCACGTATGTTTTGAAAATTTTAGTTGAGTTAAGTTAGTTATAACATAAAAATAAATGCTTAAAACATGATATCAATTAATGGATTTACATTATTTTTTTATTTTTTTAATTATTTGATCAAAAATGAATTTATAATAAACCTATTTTAGTTTCATCCTTTTATAATTTATTTTATTATTAAGAAAAATTTGATTATTAATGTAAATGCACTATGATAATTTAGTTGTTGAAGATTAATTACTGAAAATATTAATTATTTTAAAAGAAAGAAAACCTAATAAATTTATATAGCTATTGACTGGAATTGATTATATTTTTATTAATTTAATAGTAATACTTATATAATTCTATTTGTAAAATTAATGCTAGTGAGACTTGTAGAAATAGATTTATTTATTAATGCTATTAAAACTTTGAGATATTTTCTATTTATTATTTCTATACAATTTATAATAAATAATGTTTATAAAAAATTATAAAAGTAATAATGACAATTTAATTAATGATATTTATGTAATTGAAATTTGTTAGAATATGAAAGTGACACGTAGAATACTAAATTCTTAAAATGATATTATATTTTTGACATATTTTTTATTTCATCATTTATATGAAAAATTTAAATAAAATTAAAAAAAAAAGTTATAAGGGCAATTCTTTAAAGGTATCTATGTAATTGACAATTGTCAGAATTAATATGAACACGACGTGTAGTATAATCATTTTCGAATACTATAGATTTTGGTGTATGATTAATGTCAAAAACAAAATAAAAACATTTATGTACTATATGAAGATATTTTTGTTTGTAAGCTCGAAAATAAAAGAATCATCAATCATGGCAAATGTGGATGCTCTAAGCATTATTCTAGGTTGTAAATATTTGTGCAAAAATTATTTGTTGATGTATAGATATTGACTTCTTTAAAATTATATATGTATGTATATCTTAACTTTCATATTTGAAATAACCAATTAATTTGTTTATTACAATGTTTAAGAGTTTTTTTTCTGAACCTTGCAATGTAAGTGATCTAAAGAACCATTAGTGCTTCTTGAAATTATTGAGAGAAAAAAAACACTATTAGAGCCGTCTATACCATTCTGTAGTGTCTTTCAAGACCTCACGACCACGATGCTGAAATCAGAATAATATATCTTAAGCCTCTTAAAATAATTATTTATTCTATTAAAATAATTTATATGTAAACGATTTCGCATGACAAGGTCACTTGTTCTCGAAACACTTTTTTTTATAAATTGAAATGATTTAACATATATAAGTAAAGAGCTTATACCTCTTGACGGGTACGTCTATCACTAGCCATTTCACGTACCGGAGACGTTTGCGAAACGGGGACACTGGCACGGCTCGGAAACATCCCCAAGACGTCTCAAATAATGAGGGGACGGTGATGTGTTTATGGGGACGTTTGGGACCACGTGAAACTCTTTTTTTTTTATTATTATTTTGCTAAGAACCACCACGTGAATTTAATATTTGGAAAGATTAGAGGCCTTTAGTACAAAAAAAAAAAGAACCACCACGTGAATTTAACATTTGGACTTGTCAATTGTGATTATTAGTTGTGAAAGATTAGATGCACAAGGTAAATAGCCAATTTTGCTATAACTTGAGAATCCAGGTTTTTTTTTATCATTTTCTTTTATAGCAAAAAAGAAATCTGCTGAAGAGTAACTCAGATCGGTATTCAAACCGACAGCTTCGTGATACTACCCAACTAGACACAAAACCTAACTAACCTTTAATCAAATTTTTCGTTCTGACCTAATAAGCTTTTCTTTCAGCAAATAATGACATGGTAACATTCTAAACGGTCACAGTTATACAGAATCTGAAAGCTATTCAAATCCTTTCTTTCAACCCTCTAGAGAGAGTATCATTCGAAAATGTCATCAAGAATTTGCTTAGGGAAATACTTAAGTAGGAGGTGGTGGTTGCAAAAGGTCATCAATCAAAACAAACATCTCCTAAATGAAAATAAAAACAGTAGACATACGAAGATTCATATGATTTCGTCTCATCTTAAAAAGAATATCTCCAACGCACACATCATCATCATCTCTCACTCATTATACACACACACTAACTCCCATCGAGTTTTTTGGCCGCTTAATACCATCTTTAAATATGTATATGAGAAGAAGAAGGGTACTTAGACTACTACTACCAGTCAACAAAAAAAAAATGGCGAATAAGTTTTCATCCAATGAGCTTCGTTTAATTTTAGAACTCCTCTTCTACATATGCTCCAGTGAGCCACCTTTGAGCCTCTGCATTCGAGCCTGGAGACCTGATAATGCTTTCTCATCCATTGGAAGACCCACTTGGTGTGGGTGTGGAGTCTCAATTTGGCTTGGGGGAATGTTCTGTTGGTTCATTGGTGGTATGTTATCCGTTGGTAAGTTCTCGTTTGTTGGCATCATAGCTTTGCTTACTGGCTCCGAAGCCAGTTGCATGGTTCTCATCCTTTCTCTGATTGCATCAAGCGTCCCTGGGTTGATGTTACTGGCTCGGATGTCGTCAGTGTATGAATCAGATCTAGGGTTCATCACAGGCTTAACGTCTAAGGAAGGAATATCAGAAGATGGAAGGGATAAGGAAGAAGGGGGAGGTGTCGATAATGGTAGGCTTGAAGGTGTTCTTCCCGCAGCTGCATTCTTCTCCACCTTAAAAATACAACAAATGCAAATCTTCAAGACATAGATACACTCGAGTTTTGAAGAAAATGGCTGTCGAAGCTTACAAACCTGGGCTAAACCGTCTCTGATGTAAGTACGGAAAGCTTCGCTAGCATTTTGAAGTTGGGAAAATATATCAACCTACAAGAACATTGAAACGAGTTTGCAGTGTGTTGATGAAGAATAGGAGACACAGAGACTTTAAATCCAAAGACATATCAGTTACCTTTGGATACGCCTTAGTGATGTGGTAGAGGTCGTAAAGACCAATGGTGGAAGTTTGTTTATCACCGATTTTCTTGAAAATAGCCCCAAGCTCTTGCTTCAGCTGAACATCAGCAGAGTTAGCGGGAGGTGAGGGATTGTTGGCTGTTGAATCTGTCCAATGGGTTTGGCCCACAGGTCCTGTTGCTGTTAACATTCTTGCTGCAGCTAAAGTCTGTAAAATAAAATAAAAAGAAAACATTTGAATTTTATCTGAAACCCAGTAAGTTCAACTTGCACAAATGGAAATGTTTTTTGCAATTTATTTTCATTAAGCAACTTAGGATATATAATATTTTCAAATTCACCATATCAAGCGGGATGAGTAACATATCTATCGGATGTGCTATGTGAGAAACCATCGCCTCCGCATGTGTACAAAGAACTCTAAACAGGAAGCTAAAAGCCTAAAACACTGAGAATTTTACCTCAAGGTTCAGATCGATGTAAGCGAGAATGATGGGTTGTGGCCTCATGTCAATAGGGACAAGAGATAAGTGGCCCTTTATTGCAGCTCCTCGGAGCTTAACAAGTTCATGTAGAACAGTTTTCACCATCCTCAGAGGTTTATCATCTGCTCCAGCTCTTCTCATTGGAAACACATATCAACAGAAAACAATAATGAGTTGATAAGGTTAAGTGCGAAAACATTCACAATATAAATAAGATTTGCAAAATCTGAAGAGCGCATTTATGGAGATGTACCTCCTACGTATCTCTTCCATTCCCAGCTCTTGTAGATATACATGAATGCTCTGAAGAAGTCGATCAAGATCAACTTCATATATAGTGCTTTGTAGGAGCTGAACATGGACAAGCAATTATCAGATACCAAATTATATGATACATATCTCTTGATCGATTGCTTCGAAACCACTTCATTCAAGTTCCTCCTAAAGATCCTCACTCAAGCCTTTCTTTCCTTTCTAATTGTACTTTGCAAGAAGTGTAACAAAAGTTCCTCTCTCTCTCTCTTGTTAGAGCCAGAACGAGTCATTTATATTCTAACCAACCTTTCTTGCGATATAACTGTGACCGTAGCAAGTAGGAAAGGCAAATGTTGAAAAATAAACAGCAGGGCTGGTACTTAACAACTACGTAAGTTATGCCAACAACGATTGTCCTACGAATTTCATGGAGATATTACCTTTGTAAGTTTAATTAGGCATTTAACTACCAAGTCAGAGAATTTTTGATTCCGGACAGCATATACTTCAGCCGTAGCAGGTGAAGGCCATCTAGATGGATCCAGAGGACGTAGCAAGCTGATAAGAACCACAAACGATGATGTCCGATCTGCATTATCCTGAATATAATAGAAAAAAAAGAGAACCTCAGAGAACTCCATAGTTACATATGAAGAATAATCTTAGCATTAGGACTTGGGAGGAATATCTAACCAGGATTTTAAGCATCAAAACATTTAGAGCTTTCAAAAGTTGACTGCCATCTTCCATGCGTGGAACTCTTTCATCCAGAAGCCAAAGCAAGAGCTCTGTTATAAGGCTTTTCAGAGTCCCTTCTTTGACTGCATGCGCAAGCTTTTTATTTTGGAATGTCTGCAGCAACACATACTTGTGAGTAGTGAGCTTTACAAACAAATTCCAGTGGCTACACAGCTACGAAGAAGAGCAGCATCATTAAGAAACCAAATTAAATCGGTGTTACCTGCATAAGTGTGTTCAGAACATATTTACAAGACCTCGATGAAGCTCCCATTAAGCTGACATCAAATGTCTTGGCAACCTACCAGATGAAAATATATAAAAGAGGTGGTCAACAGAAAAAACAAGTAATTCTTCATGGAAAATGGAAGTGCAAGGGAAAGTTTATCAGGCAAACCTTATTTGCTAAGCATGAAACAAGCCCATCTGCATCCTTCACGAGTTCATCAATTGCACTCTCTTCTGGATCATTAGAAGCCTGTGCCAACTCATGGCACACAACTTTCATCCCTTCAACCGACTGCCGCAGAAAAAACGAAAATGAAAAAAAAACAAAACAAACCAACACTCGCATGATAGCTTCAAATGCATCAACTAATTTCCAAATGACAGAAATGTAGCCGACAAGTACGGATCAAAAATAAGTCAAAGATATCATGTCTACTAGGAACCTCAAATAAGTCACTGACTGGTAACAGCTATAGTGGTACAATGCAACTATTACAAGTCAGATACCTGCTCCGGAGAGCCAAACATTATGATGTCTAAAGCCTCATTCCAGTCTGCTGGGCCATTAACTCCAGCGATTGTCTGAGGTACTGGGTTCCTCTCCAGAATTTGTTCGGAAATGCCATAGTTTTGCCTGGGCAGGCAAAAATATTGAGTTGGGAATAATAGTAACAGAAACCTATATACATCGAAAGAACTTTCTGATACCAGTTGAAAACATTACCTTGGAAATAAAGGACCAGGGGCCATTTGAGGAAGGTCACCACTTTGCTCTGCCACTTCAGGTCTGGAAACAAACAGAAAGTCACAAATAATAAACACGAAACAATTCTTGGAATATTTCTGTTCATACTAAAAAGAAAACACTCAAATACTTTGTGACTCTAAATGCGTCATTAGACTTTGCATTATGCGATTATGTTAATAGCCTCCATTTTCAGCGTATCGCTAATAATGAGTACAAATAAGTCGGTCAGAACGCCTTAATGCTTAAAAGGCGATGCAAGATAAGATAACATAAAAAACAACATATTTACGCACCCATTTTCTCTTACAGAACGCCTCAATGCTGCTCGTGCGTCCCCAGGTCTCCCTTCTCTTCTTTTCTCCATTTCTTTGATCTGATGCAGAACAAACGATGACAACAAAACTCACAAATACAAGACTGAAGCAGAAAAAAAAATTGCGGGCTTACTTTCCACTTAAATCTATCATCAAGCATACTCTTTTGAGCATCTGTGAGCTTCCCAACATATCGCCAGATATCATCACCTACAATAACAAGCCAAGCAATGAGAAAGAGTGCAAAATATATCTCGAGGGCATGAATAAACAGGAGCAAAAATCTTTCCAGAATCATGATTTTCATTCCAGATTTTTATGAAATAGAAACGATCCCCAAAAGAACGGACTAAACGAACTCAAGAACTCATAAATTTCACGCCCTACCAAGAATCTTATAGCCCGTAGCCATGGTGTTCAAAGCAGCTTTTCTGAGTTCACCATCTCTTTCTGCTGTCAAGCTTGCAACCATATTCAAGTGTTTCAGTAGTCCATTTATCTGCTTACAACGACATATCAGAAGCCAAGCAGAAGAGAGATGTCAGATAATTTGACAAGGCTTGCTACTACCTCAGTTCCACAAGTCTCTAGTAGATATCCAATAAGATCAGTACACTCTATCCTTGTACGGTTGTTTTTGGAACGTAAGCCTTCCAAAATATAGGGAAATGTCTTGCCTACAGAATATGCTAGGATAATCTGCTTCATCAGCTCACGCATTTTTTCTCTTACTTTTTCAATATTATGCCCCAACTGCACCAACGACAGATAATTTGATGCATAGACATTGAAGCACAATTTTTCTAAAAGACAGGAGTAAAGGAAACGGATTCTAATAAACTGGCCAACACCAATGGAAATTAGTATCAGATGCCTAACCTTCTCCGCCAAACAAGGCAAAAATATAGCAGCTTCTGCTTCTGTCAAGCAGTACTCCTCATCCTTCAATGTGTTGAAAAGTTCTGGAAGAAAGTCAAGAACCTATTCTTACACAGAGTAAATGAAGTCCCGTTAATGTTGCATTAAAACAGTGTCAAATGCGTGCTACAATAACAAAAGAAACAACTACAAATTACCTTTAGCAGACAAGTCGTGTTGGATTTACATAATTGCAACACAAACCACCTTAAAAGAATATCTAGTACTTCTATAATTTCCTTCGAAAGAGACGGAAGCGCCTGCAGGGAAGAGGAAGAAATAAATAAAACACTGATGAAAATTATCTTAAGATAATCTAGCAGATGAATATGATCGAAAGTATCAGCATCCAGCTACCTTCTGTAGGATTTCCAGCCCATCTACTTGTTTCTTAAAGTCTGGACTCAACAACCGTTTATGCAAGTCTTCCCTAAAAAATTTCATCATATCATTCTGCACAAACCACCCAACACTAGTTATAACATGATCGTAAGGCGAAGTGAATTACATCCTCCAGAAAACAGACCTCAAGATCCTGAATCTGTTCGGGCCGCAGCTCCTCAAATTTAATTCTACGAACCACCAGTCTCTCCCTGTCGTCCTGCAGATTAAACACACAAAAAATGATTCTTATCATCCTAAGCAATATATAAACCATTGGAAAACTCATTCTACCTTATTGGAGTCCTTAGTATTTAGCAAAGACTGTGACTGGACAGCTATATCATGGGCAGATGTAATTTGATCTGGCCTTGAGCCCTTTGTTGGTAACGCTCTCTTCAAAAACCCAAAAACTAGTCAGACATTAAGAATTGAATACAGAAAAATATGTTAAGAGACGGGAAACTCACAGATCTGTTTCCTTGTTTCAAAGTACCATTAGCAGTCGATTTTGAAACCTTGGAAACACCTTTCGACGATTGCCCCGCCATAGCTTTTGATGATTCAAATGATTCTGAAAACAACATCGTTAGCATGAACAGAGACGGGAACGGAGAAAACATGTTGATTTGACACCAGGTGATGGACAGGTACCTTGGACATATCCCGGTCGTACTTTTTCAAGCACAAGCGCTAATGCTGGGCCTTGGATATCTTTGATATTCTTTTCAATCTGAAAAAAATGCACAGGATTAATCAGAGATTGGGTTTTAACTATGAATAGAACGAGTCAAAACCCTAGGATACCTACCGTTTCTTGTCCACTGACTCTTAAGATCTCAGAAATGCATCCTTCAGCTGCTTTTCGCACATCTGCTGATTTGTCCTGTAAAAATTCACAGAACCATAATATATAAGAATCATCACAAAAGATGCAATCACTGGAGGCGATATGAAAAGTTTGGATGAGTCACCATCATTGCGGTGCTTGCCGGTTTCAGTAAATGTATAGCATCCACAAAATCATTTAAAACAGCAAGTTGTTTTGTCAACCAATCAAAAAGATCTTTACGTCCTTCTGCTCCCATTTTCCCATCTGTTAGTGCTATTATTATGTAAGGAACCTGCATGAACAGAATGAAAAAGAATGTAAGTAGAAGAAATTTTAGTTACAAGCAGAATTGTACATGCCTAAGGCAAGATTATCACCAACCATTTTGTCGAGATGCACAGCCCCAAGCCACATATCAAGAGCAGCCAAGGTGCATTCTCTCATGTGCTTCTTGTTATCACCGAGACATTTCAGAACATCTGATAGAATTCCCTGAAATAGATTACTCAACTATTTGATAAAACTGGCAAGCAATGATAAATTACAAGGTAACAATGTTTCCGAAACTTGACATATCACTAACCTTACTAGCCTTCTCGACACTTGGTCCCATAGCTGATGCAACACCTCCAATGGTAGTCAACGTTTGCATAACAAGATTTTTATTACTATCCAACAACCGTCCTCGTAGACCACCAAATAATTCTCCTATCGAACGTGGAACAAAAATGGTACAGAGTAAGAAGAGTAAATGACTAACTTTTGGAGTAAAACATATAAAATAACGGAGATAATGGGAAAATATTGACTTTATACCAGTTCCAGTTGGCTGGATACGTTTATTAGCCTCTTCCAGAATTTTATTGACACCTTCGATTGACTCCAAACGCATCTACAAAAGTTTGAAATACTCATTTTCAGCTCTATCGTCGAAAAGAAATTTCCAGGAAAAAAATTATTTAGATAACAAGAAATGATTTCCAATTTGTGGCGCACCTTCCAATCAGGACTCTCAAAGCCCTTAAGAAGATTAGGGGTAATCTTGCTACTGATATCTTCTCTAGGTAAACTATCCAGCCCTCCAGCAGAGGTTGATGTTGAAACTGACGACTTCACAACTCTTTTTGGAGCCACAGTCCCCTGATGAACAGAATATAAGACCAGCACGAAAAAAAAGAATTCTAACAATCAAGGCAATCCACACACTGTACCTCAAAAGGGTTTTTCTCATACTCGGTGTCAAGTGCACTTAGTAGTGCAGGTTTGACATCATTAAGAAACCCTTTGATGTCTGCGAACAGAAATAAACAGTTTAATTCGGTTATAAAGAGATGTTCTTCTAATAGACAAAACACAAAAACAAGAAGCTTAAAGGAATTCTTAGCTACCTGGACCAACAAACTTGTGTAAAGCGCCCAAAAGTTTGATTGTAGCATTTCTGGTAGCAGCTGCACTAGATTGCAACCCAACATCTTTACAAAAATCTATCAAGTCCTGTCAAATGGAACAGAAAAATATTCTGTCATGAATGAATATAACCTAGATACTGCAGTTTAATTAACACGGAAATTGGAAGCTAGACACTTAAATTGAAATTTTTTTGCAACCTTAAGTTTCAAAAGTGAGACGCCAAAGTCATCAACTGCAGAAACCATCCATAACAAGCCTTCACTAAGAACCTTGGGGTTCTTGTGCTCTTTCATGATTTTGTAAAGCTACAATCAAAAGCCTTGAATCATCATTCTGGTCTGATTCAAATGTAAGTCAAATAACATTGAAAAAAGCAGCATCTACCCTCTCGAAAACAAATCCAGGACCAACTGCTTCGCAGAAAGCAGTAAGACACTTCATAGCAGAGGCTCGTGTCTTAATATCTGCAACTCGTTCACTAGTGCCTGCGAATTAGTAGAGAAAACTCAAGCAAATGAGCTACGACCTACTAGTTTTGGAAAAGATAGTGACGTGAGAGTACAACATTTATCAAATGAAAGTACCCGTAATGCAAAGTACGACACATTTCTTAGGAAACTTTGCCGCAGTCGAAGATATGTAAGTGATAATTTCAATGACTTGCTGCTGAACCTGCATTCCAAGTAATATGCTCAAGTGTGCTTCTCAGAAATACTTTAGAGGAATAACTTTAAATAAATACAAATAAAAAAAATTTAGATGAGTAACAAGATACCTGAACGTTTTTATCATTCCAACCAGGAACTGCGCACAACAACCGAACCAAGATTTCCACCGATTTGTCTAGTTCTTGAAGTCCTTCTATTTCTTCTTTCAAAGACAAAGTTGCTGCAAAAAATATTAAGAAAAAATATCACTAAACTGGCAAACAGTTTTAAAAATACCACATTTGCTAAAAAGAGCTTCTTTGAGACGTGCTAATGCAGCATTGAAATCAAAATCAGGAACCTTGCCAAACAGAATTGTCCTACGTGTAGTGAAGCCACTCAAGAAAAACGAAACCAAGAAATTAAAAAAGACATAGAAACCGCATTTGAGAACAAAATAATCATCTAGGCCTTCAACAAACCTTCAAGTCTTTCTTTCCATACAGTGCTCTTTAACTGAGAAACAGTTTCTGGTTTTACAAGAGAACCTAATCTGTTTTCAATCTCTTCAAGACCCATCTCCGCAGGCTAAACATTAAAAAGAAGAATTAGATGTTAACATGATAAAAGTATGATAGAAGGGCAGAGTCACAAACATAACAGGTTTTGAAAACATGAATTTGAACTATAATTATACTACCATGTACCTCGACATCTTCAGGTGGTTCAACAGATTTTGAACTTTCATTCCGTACAGCACCATCTTTTTTGCTTCCCCCTGTTTTGGCAGTCCCAGCCTTTTTGCTCGTAGGCTATAAAATAGATAAAAGAAAACTCTTATCAACCCCCTTTTCATTATGTTGTGGACCAGGGATTAACTTTCAAGTCATGGTGGAATTGACGAAAACAAAAGTCCTGCAAGTAGCTGAAAACCCCCAAAAATTGCAAGTTGCAACAGTAACATTTTTTTTAAGAAGAAACTCACAGCAGGAACAGCAGGTCTTTTCCCACTCAACATGCTTGCTGCTGATTTCCTTACAAAGGTCGCTTCTGAGTTCTGCATTAATTTTTGAAGTGGAGAGTCAATATAACTGATTATAAATTAACTACTACGTGACACTGGAGATCTGAATAGAAACGTACCCCTGTGGTCGTGCTTCCAACTGAGGATTGAACTGTTACTTTTATATGAACCAACATCTAATTAGAATGGGAAAACCCACATACAAAACTTGATGTTCAGCTTAACGACTGTGTGGAATAGAAGTCCACAAACCTGAGCTTGTACCAGCTGATTCACCACCAGAGCTTGCAATCATTTCTGAAAGTTTCTTTCTTCTAACATCATCAAGTTTTTCCAACGACCTTTCCAGAGGTCTCATACCTACAGACTGACATAACCAAAATATAATAAACATATAATGAATAGGGTACCACAGACGACAAAGAGAATAGGTTGCTGTTCAGCACAACATAAAATAAATACCTTCGCTATTGCAGCCAAAGCCGAAAATGATGCATCCCTCACATCAGGAGTTCCATCATTGAGACACTACATCATTACAAAATCCAGACACTCAGAAAAGTTATAGGTTCAAAGAATTTATTATTTTTCAACGTAGAAGTGGTAACAGCGATCACAGTTCAGCTCCGATAATACCCATTACCCCTAGGATTTTGCACATCGCTATGGAGCAACTTTTTGCTACTATCGAACAGTGCCATGCTTTCGTTCACACAAAGTAAATTTAGGAGCCATTAGGCACAAAATGCTAACCTCCATACATAAAGGGACATATTCTTTGTGTGCCTTTAGAATAAGAGCCTTGTTACTTGTTTCAAGGCAGAATGTCAGCCAGTTTAAAGTTAAAGAACGCACAAGTGGTACTTTGTTTTTCACTGCCGTCTTTACATCTGCAAAAGAGAGCAAAATTAATTGGATCGGTCGCAAAATGTATAAATAATAATTAAAAGATATCTGAACATGATAAGTATAAGCGAATCCATAGAGCTTCATAAAACCATCCAAGATTAAAAATGCTCTTGCCTTCTATAATGTCAAGAAGACTCAAGCACCCAGCTTTGTACATTGCTTGTAACGTTTGTGTAAGTGCCTCTGCGACTGTTGGCTTTTTCTCTTTCAATTTTTCCTGTTAAAGGAACAAAAAGTCACCAAGTTTTGTATCAAATGCCGGACTATAACTCAGTCAGATACATAAGCCCATTATTATCTGACAAAAGAATATATGTACTCGAAAGACTGAGTGTATCTTCCTGTAATAATAATTTGGATATACGATTCTACAAGACTCACAAGTAAAGCAGGTAGCATGAACCGTGAACTAGCGGAGAAATGTGTTCTTAAACCACGTGCAAGATTTCCAATGGCTTGAATAGCTTCCACAGCAACGGCTAAGTTCACATCCGTGATAAGCTGCAATTGGAATGAATTAAAAATACTATCAAATCGCAAGTATATATAGGTAAGCAGTAATAAATATCGAACAACAGCAACATCTACACACTAAAAGTGAAACTAGAATTTTTTTTGCCGATTTGAAGCTTTAGAAAAACGCATGAATTTCAAACTACTGGTCAATTAATAAGCACACATGTTTGTGGGATGCATTAGCACCAATTAGATAATACTGCAAGGGAGCTAAAACATACAAAGGATTATAACATATAATCACCAACAGCTATCTTTTTTTGGAAAGTTAACTACCTTCTTTAAGGTCCGACAAATTTCTGAAAAATCACCAGGAGCAATCTTTTTTGTCGAAGCAAGCTTTGTTAGCTCTGCAACAGCCTCCTTACGTTCTGACCATTTTGTAGCTTTCTGAAAGTGAGGCAAAACTAGTCAGTCCCACGTGTCATATGCAATCAAAATGGGAAGCAAGTAGTATCTAATGAAAGCCTCTTTCAATAGAGGACAACCGCAATAAATAAAGCATAAAATATGACAATGTGGCATTAAGAATCCACAACTCACCACTCCTTTCCAGAACTCAGACTTTTCCAAAGGAGTCAAAATATCCACAGGATCCATAAGATCATACTCATCTATTTCCTGAGGCGCTGATAGAGGGATAAAGAAGAATCAAAGTAAGCAGCTTTCAAAACATTATTTAGTGAAGAAAATAGTTATTGAAATACAAGCTACTTACCATCAGCAACAGTTTCTTCACTGGGCCTATCACCCACCACATCAGAACTAGCTTCGGCCTCTGGCTCTTTGTCTTGCTCAGACCTTGAAAGCGAAATACATAAATTATCTATTCCAGCTTTTCAAAATCATGGTAGTAGTGTTTTTAACTTTTGAAATTCAATCATTACTATCAATTTAGGTATTCAGAAACTTGTCAAATCAAATAGAAAATATTCACAAATCATAAGCTGCATACAGGTGAAAATGGATCTGGTATGTGGTAATTGGGCCAAAAATGGATAAAACAATTGTTTAGTATGTGCTAGTTACCTTATCTTTCGAGAAGGCTTGGCACCCACTGAGACATTCGCAAGCTCAGCCTCCAGTTCTTTTTTCTTACATAATAACAAAAAAAAATGAATATTAGCACTTGAAAAGAACACAATAGAGTATCGGAATTAATTCGACAGATTTTCTTGCATAAATCTAGGTTGTGGTTCCGATTTGCAATCTATCTTCTATCTATATACTAGAAAGCCAGTTCATATCTTCTTGGTAGCGTGGCTAAGCTGTAAACGCATGGATCAACATAAATCTTACCATTGTATCCCTCATTTTCTCAAACAAAATAGATTTTACAGGGTCTTTTCCAATCCAACGGCAGAGCTCCAGAGTCACCCCTTTGGCAGATGCACGGACATTCTGATCTTGATGGTCGAAGAGTTCCGGAAGCATCTTTAAAATCCTTTTGGGTGGAATAACCTTTGATCCAAAATCACTAAGATAAGAGAAAAAATATTTTCGTTATTTCAGATAAAAGATTTCAAGAACCAATGGAGAACACTAACTGGGACTTCAAACACACCTGAGAGCTTGAAACATAACGTCTACTGCAGGTACCACAGCCTTTGCAACTTTATTCTTTATAGCTTTCTCCAATGTATCCTACAATCATGCCAAACCTGTCAACTTGTATACGGATGATGGACTCCTAGACATGACGCAACTACCAAATACCAATTATTATCTTGAAAAATCAAAATGACTGAAACGATGCCTATTGAGTTGAGTTATCGCCTTAAACCGGGGTCTCCTGACGGAGCTCTCCTACCCTTTTCAATGCACTCGGGCAGTAAACTTAAAATCGCTGAGGAAATGATATTAGAACAAAACACTAGCCTAGGCATCTTCTAAACAGCAGCTAAGAGCCTAAGAATGTATCCAGATTCCTTCCTCTAGATAAGAAAACTATGATTGTGGCAGAAATAACACTAACAGATCGAGACACAGTAACAACAAACTCAAAACAGGAAATGTTGATTACTGGAACAGACCACAGAAGACTCCATTTCTTGTTCCCAGCTACAGAATGCTCAAGACTATGTCAACCATGGTTATTTCAAATGCTCGTTTCCTATTCTGCACACTAGAAACCTAGCATAACACAGAACTAGGCAACAGTGCCACATGCTCTATTCTGCATCACTCTGAATATGGTTGCGCTCCGGATTACAAAGCACTTTCATTTCCATGTCACCAATCTAGGAAGCAATCCCATGACTAGATGGTGAACCCTACATATCTAAAGAAAACCTTACAGAGTCGCAAGAACGTCGAATGAGGGGACATACCAAAAAAGCATCAACAGCTTCTAATTCCACCCAAAGCAAGAAAGCCTCCTGCGCCTTCTGCACAGTCTTGGGTCGACCGGTGAGACATTTGGCCGCAATGGCATCGCAAACTTCCTTTCCATACCTTACAAAAAAAGCATAAAACAATCTAAATATTCGCATGCAAACACAACCACTCACTTTACAAGACCATTAAACCTCACCACCACCATATACCTGCTAACGTCTGAATCAGCTGCCTTCAAAAACGCAATCAACGCATCGAGAGCCTTCTCTTGCACCGGCGCATTGGAATCCGCCACCGTCTTTCTAAACAAGTGACCTGCAAAACAACAAGGATATCCCAAAACTCAAACCAGATCCGCAGCGAGATACACCTCACCAATCAGATCTGAGCCACGAAATTGAAAACCCTAACTCACCGAAATCGCGAAGGCGAGGGTCCTTAGGATCGGTGATGGAATCGCAGACGGAAGCTAGGTCGACGTTAGCCTCGTTCCTAACCTTCCAATTCTTGTGAGCGAGGCGATCCTCCCATGGAAGCTTCTTCGCTTCCTTCAATAGCTTCTCTTCCGCCTCCGCCATTTTTCAAAAATCAATTAATCTCTCCGATCTTCTCGATCTGTTATACGAGCCTTCTTCGTGTGGTCTCCCTCAGCTTTTTTTTTCTCTCTCTCTCTGTTTTCAAATTTTTTTAGGCCGGCAATAGAGAGAGAAAAGACCAAAAAGGGGAGAGAGAGAGAGTAAGGTGGAGCGTAATTAGAGATAGAGAGAAAGAGAGTGGAGGAATTTTGGTTTCTACGTTTAAATCGGTGGTGTGATTTTTTTCTAGAACACTTCACGCGCCACGCTATTGGATGTGAGTTCACGCGCGATTATTTGAAATTTTCTTAAGGAGCGTTTTTTTTTGTTTCTCCGTGGAAAGATCGGCTTTTTGGAACTACTAGGGGTAAACCTAGGCGGTGTCAATCGGGCTGCTCAGGCCCAAAACCCAGAAAACTCATAAATATTTGGATTTGGCCGATCAGACCTGAAATTAATTTGGGTTTATCACTAGACTTTTCTGAATTATATATATAAAGTATTGTTTTACGATATTACATCATCAAATAAACTCACCACAAATTAACATATTGCTTTCGCTTTTAAAATTTTATAAAAAAATTCATATTTTTCACTTTTTTACTATTTATACTAAATATATTAAAATAATATTAAATAATCGACATATTTTAATGATTCAATAGAACAAAACACAACCCAATTGTAAATTTTAAATTTTAAACAATGTTTTAACATAATTTTAAATAATAATTTTAATGAATAAAGATGATTTAAACCCAAACAAGTATAATTTCAAAATTTTAATAAATATTTCAGCATAAATATTAATAAGTATAAAATTATAGTTTTTTATTGTACTAATATATTTATATTTTAAGTACTTTCAAGAATTTATATTGTTTCTTTAACAATATAATCATTTACATCATATATTTTATAGTTGAAATAAATATTAAAATATTTACATATTTTATAATTTAAATACAAGTAAATTAACTAAAGAGAATATGAATAGTCATTTATAATTTGATATCATAAACCATAAAAAAAGAAAACTTATTAAAATAAGTATTCAAGAATTTATATTGTTTCATTAAGCACTATAATCATCTACAATATATAAAATCATCTACATCATCTATGTTATATTATATTAATACTTATTTTTAATATATATTATTTTGAAATAAATATTAAAATATTTACATAATTTTATAATTTAAATAATGTAAATAAAATGAAAAAATACGAATATTCATTTACAATTTGATATCATAAATAAAAACAGTATAAATTCTTTAAAATAGTATTAGTAAATTTAGTTATATTAATCTATTTGTGTTAAGTTTTAAATTTTCTATTGAAAAAATTAATGACATGTGTTAATCAAAGCTTAGACTCAATAACAATTTTAACATTATATATAAGTAAATAATTTTAAGTAAAATCAAAATATTAATAAATATAATAAAATATTTCAATTTAATATATAGCAAATTGTTAATATGTGACAAGCCATTTATATGAAATAAATTTAATGTCAAAAATAAAATTATAAAAATTAATTAATATCATTTTATTTTGCATATCATAATTATTTATTTGCATAACATGGTATCAATACTATTAAAACATAAACAATATTTATCTACTTACAAATAGACGATGTTAGACCATTAAATTTATTTAATTTCCTATTTATTCTCCTACAACTAACTTAATTATATATAGATATACATTATATCTAATCAATTATTTTCATATTTTCAAAACAAGATACCTAAAAAGATATTCTTGAATATTTTTTCCTAATATTAGATTTTAGTAATATCTTTGAATATCTTTTATTTAAAATGTAAATACACATTTCTTTTTAGTATTTACTTTTAAATAATAAAAGTCATAATTAATATTATAATTATAAATTAATAATAATTCATTTTTTATTTATATAATAAAATAAAATTTCTATAAAATTTATATATATATAATTTATATTCATAATTAAATTACTACACCAGTTAATAAATATAAATTAACTTAATTCATTTATCAACTATTTTATAAATTATAAAATAACAGAATATAACATACTTCAACTTATTAAAAAGTATCAAAATACGATAACTAAGCTAATAAATAATTTTGTAAGTTAATATACATATTTAATTAAAATATATAAAAATAATTTAATATATTTATCAAATATGGGATGAGTAAAATGACAATATTTAATCTATATAATAATTCTGATAAATAAATATAATAATAAAATAACTTTCTATCATTAATAAAAATTAAAAAATTGTAGTACAAATTAAAATTTTAAAATATAAATAAAATTGATAAAAGGAAGGTTATAGAAATGAATTATCTTATTTTCATTAAATTTTATTCATGTAAATTTTAATTTTATTATATATACTTTAGAAACAAATGTTTTTTTATAATAAAAGATACATATATATATATATAAGATTTCTAATTTTCAGTAAATAATTTTTTGAATAAAAATACATCTCCCGCTTTAAAGCGGGTCAAAAATCTAATAATAAATATTATTATTAGATATATAATAAAAATATATAACAAAGGGAAAATTAATAAATATTAAAATGTCTAATATTAATAATTAAATTAAATTAAAAATTTAAAAGAAACCAAAAACAAAACATCGAAAAAAAATTCTAATAACATGTTAACAATAAAGGTAAACAAAATAAATAAATAAGCAATTATATTTATTTCAAACTCAAATCACTAAATTTTAATAACCATATATGAATCCTTGATGCTCTTTTATTATGCATTCTCTCAAATATTGATCTATTACGCTTACAACAAAATGATAAATTAATTTGACTAAAAATTTGTATGACTAATTTTTGTAAAACTAAAGCATCACATTCATAATATATCCATCAATTATCTAAACATTGATACATTAGAAAATTTAAATATGCAAATTTAAGTCAAATTATATTACATAATGGATCATCCATAGGTTCAACCGGTAGTTGGGTTCCAGGTTTTAGCGGGTTTTTTGTCATTACATAACGAGTTAAAAAAAAAAACATGATTACATATAGAGTCGTGAGTTTTGTCATTTTAACCGCAGGTCGGGTCGAGTTCTAGAATATTGAATATAACGTTTTATGTGTAACTTTTAAATGTAGATACATAATTTAAAATACAAATTTCTATCATATAAATTTGTTTGTTTTAAAAATCCCGCGCTTTGAAGTGCGAGATTATTAGTGAAACAAATTAATAGTATGTTGGAACATACACAGATTTTGATCCGCGCTTTCAAATGGCGGAATTATTTTTGAAACAAACTAAATTTATATAATATAATCAACATTTTTAATAATGTATCTACATTTAAAGGTTACACATGAAACGTTATATTCAGTGTTCTGAAACACGACCTGAACCCGCAGTTAAACTGACAAAACCAATGATTATATGTAATCCGATTTGTTTTTTTTTTAAAAAACTCGTTATTGAATTTTTTTATAAAACCCGCAAAAAACCCGCTAAAACTTGAGACCCGACTATCGGTTGAACCTGTGGATGACCCATTATGTAATATAATTTGACTTAAATTTTCATATTTAAAGTTTCTAATTTATGAATGTTTAGATGAATGGTGAATATATTATCACTACAAGAAAACAGCGGTATTCTGAGGGATATTCCGAGGGAAAATGAATTCCTCGAAATTTTCTGACCAAAAACCGAGGAAATACCGAGGAAATGCAAAACTTGGTTTCCTCGGTATTTCCTCGGAAATCCACTTCCTCGGTATTTCGTCCGAATTTTCCGAGGGAATTCCGAGGAAAAATGAATTTTCGAGGAAATATTTCCGAGGACATATATCGTCGGTATTTCCTCGGAATAACGTTTTTCTGAGGAATTACCGACGATTATAGCCGTCAGTATGCCGATGTTTTCTTGTAGTGTATGTATGTGATGCTCTAATTTCAGAAAAGTTAGCCATACAATTTTTTAGTCAAACTAATTTATCATTTTGTTATAAGCGTAATGGATCAATATTTGAAAAGATGCATACTAAAATAAAAATATATTTGAGCATCAACGATTCGTATATTGTTATCCCCCAAAAATAATTCCAATAAAGTTAAATATTTTCGATTTAGAAGACTTTCAAGTAAGTCTTCTCGACTTTAAATTTACTATTCGCCGAGAAGACTTTCCCAAAAGTCGTATGATGTACATATTATTCATGAGACGACTTCTTGGAAATCGTCTAGACCCTAAATATAAAATTCAACTTAATTAATTAACTAAACACTTTATCATAATTAAATCCAACTTAAAAGTGTTTAATATATACATAACTAAATACATATAAGTATAATTTTAATTTTTGAATAAAAAGGTTTAGTTTCCAAAAATTAACCCTAAGAATACAAACAAGACTACATTATATGTTACCGAACCCTAAACTAAATAATATTATGACTCACTACATTCACTCATCTATGTTGAAAATAATTCAATTTTACTATATCTTAATTTATATTATTTTCAAATATTTATAATTACATAATTTCAAAATTTTTACCTGAAAATTACTTTTTATAAAATTTATAAATTATTTTTAAGATCAACCATATGAGACGACTTCCCTAGAATTCTTCCAGACGCCAGACGACTTCTCTGGAACTATTCTAGACGACTTACACAAACTTAGAAGACTTCCTAGAGTTATATTCGTAAAAATAAATTCTGTTTTTTTTTTGTCATAAGAGGTTGATTATAATTTCGCAAGGCTTTTGGGTTAGTTTTGCATTTGATTGATGTTTGAGTATACTTTTACATTTAAAATCAACTTTTGAGTTATATTTGGCAAATTTCCCAAAAAATAATATGTATTTGTTAATTGTAGTACTATTCATATTTTAAATGTTAATAATAAGTTTCATTTTATATGGAAATTTGTGTTAACTTTAAATCATAAAAAGATTCTATTAAATGTATATTTTAACTCTCTAGTAATATTTTCATTTTAAACAGAAAGTTTATGAGTTTGTTTTATTTTATTACGTAAACTGATACAAAATGTTTCAATTATAGAAATTTGAATGTATTTGTTAACAATAATATCAGTCATTTAAAAGTGATGTAAGATAAATATATATTTGATTATATTTCCTATAATAAAAAATATTAAAATATATTTAAATTTTCATTTTGTGTTTAAATATAACATTACTCTAAATCTTGAATATTTAAAAGTGTAAAATATTCGTATGGTTTTTAAAAAAAAATCTGGTGTTTCAAGTTGTTTTTTTATTATTGAATATATTTGACAATAAATTTGTTATAAATTTAGGGATATATTTTTATTCATCTTATATTTTTTGTTAACTTCTATAAGTTGTTTATGGATATTTTCGTTTTTCAGAATTGAATTAAATAAATAAAAATTATAAACTTATCGATTAATCAAATTATAATAATTAATCTAACAATTCATTTAGGAATGACATGTCTACAAAAGTAATTTAAGTGACTTCTCAATTAATATATATGAGGATTTTTTAAATTTTTATTATTGGATATATTTGACAATAAATGTTTTATAAATTTAGGGACATATTTTTATTCATAATATTGTTTGTATTTTTTGTTAACTGCTATAAGTTGTTTATGGCTATTTTTTAGAATTTAATTATATAAATAAAAATTAAAAATTTATCGATCAATAAAATTATAACAATTAATTTAATAACTTATCTATAAATAACATGTGTATAAAAATCATTTAAGTAACTTATCAATTAATATATAGGAGTATTTCTAGTTAAACAGGTGTTAACTAAAATCATTTCTTAGTAGATTATGAATCTTATATTGCTTCAAAAAGTGTTATCCATTTAATAATTAAAAGTGAAAATAACTGAAATGTTTGAAAAATCCTTATTAAAATCAGTTTTGTTAATAGATTCTGAAAAAAAATCAAATTCAAAATGTGAACTAAACCGGATGCTGGTTAAACCGGTTTATCTTTAATGAAGGTTTTCACAGGCCCATATTGATACATACCGGACCCAGCAAGCTGTAGCCAGTCTGTAATAATAATCCTGGGTTTTGATTTAGCGAAAGAAATCGTCGGTCGACACGTGCGGGAAATATTGGTCAGCACGTGTGATCTACACTTGGCCTCTCTCATTGGTTGTAAATCGCCGATTCCCTCTCCAAACATTTTTGGTTTACTGAACACTCTACTTTCTCTCTCTTCACTCTCTCTCATCAGCCACACCTTTTACAGCTCAAATTATCGTCTTCTTCCTCTGTCCTATTCTTCTTCTTCTTCTTCTTCTTCTTCTTCTTCTTCTTCTTCTTCATCTTCATCTTCCTCCTCGCGGATCCAATTCTAGGTTTGTGTAGCTTTTGCGTATTTTTCGATTTGGGTTTGATTTATCAACGAATCGATTTCGAGTTCGTTTCAAGATTACTGTACGGTTTGACTCTTCAGTTCTATTTGTGCTGGCACTGCAATAATTTCCCGAGGGAATTGGGATTTATCGGGAGTCAATTTAAATTGCACTTTCTAATTTTGGAAATTGGAATGTGAGGTGGGTTTGATCCGTTTTGGGAAACCTTACTGTTCTGGGTTTTGTAAATGTAGATGAGAGAAGATGTAAAGGTTGTGTATTGATGTTGTGGTAAGCGTGTTGTGTAATAGTCAATAGAGGATGTCAGCATATTAGTTCAGTGTGGTTTTTGTTTTGACTTGATTGAGTTTCACTGAGGGGGTTTGTTGTTCTTGTTATACAATCTAATGATAATGTTTTGGGAAGATTGTTATGTAATAGAGGATTTTGTAGTTTGTTTTTTTTGGTTTATGTATGAGTGATTCGGTGGGTTATTTGAAGTGGTGATCTTTAGGTTAACGTTTGGTAGATGATTGTTGTATGGGCAAAAGAGGATGTCAGCATATAGTTCAGTGTAGTTTTGGTACAAAGTGTTTGTCTTGATTGAGTTTCATCTGAATGGGGGTTTGCTGTTCGTGTTATATAATGTAATGATAAGATGCTTCTTTATCTTCAGGAGCCTCTTTGTTGGAAATAGACAGGGGATCACAAGTAGCTGAGTATATGTTAGGAGGGAAACGTTCTGGAGTCTGTTCTAACAGATGACTGACAGTAATTATATTATGCTTCTGCTGATGAACCGCTGCTGGTCATGGCTTCTTTTGATCTCACTGCTTTGTGCACTGATGAATGAAGATGAAGCGATTAGTCCTGATGGTACAGCGATATGCTTACTTCCATATTTTGTGTTTGACGAAACTATGATCACCGCCTAATCCGCTGTGGGTTTCAATCCTTTTTGTTCCTTTTGTTCTCTAGGTGAGGCGCTTCTAATCTTTAGGAGTGGAATTTCTAGTTCTGATGGTGTCATACGTCAATGGAGATCAGAGGATCCTGATCCGTGTAACTGGAAGGGAGTGACCTGTGATGCAAAAACAAAAAGAGTTACAGCCTTGTAAGCTTGAAACTTGTTTGGTTTAACCTCCTTTTTTCTTCAATACGTGCTGTTGGTTCCTATAATTTCTTCTGTGCGCAGGAGTCTTACTCATCACAAAATAAGCGGACCATTACCCCCTGAGCTTGGAAAGTTGGATCAGTTGAGGCTTTTGTATGTGCTATAACCTTATTGATTTTATTATTTCTTATCAGCGTATCCACTCGTGCATAACGTTTCTGTATTCCCTTGGTATCGCAGAATGCTTCACAACAATGATTTATATGACTCAATACCTGCAGCATTGGGAAATTGCACGGCATTGGAGGGAGTGTAAGTTCTTTCTCAAAATAGTTAGCTGATTACACTTCACTGCTGAGATGGTTTTTCTTTTCTAAAATTTATAGAATATTCCTGACAAAAGAACAGGTTATGTTTTGTGAGCGGTGATAAACCAAAGGGTTTTGTCAGTTGATAGTTTAGCTGCCTTACAAAATCCTGTCTGAACTTTCTTGCAGATACTTGCAGAACAATTATCTCACTGGGCCAATCCCAAGTGAAATAGGAAACCTGACCGGGCTGAAAAATCTGTACGCAGTCTTTTCTCCCTGTTCTTCTATATAATTTTTTTCTTGGTCTCTGCAGGATCTGCTATTTGTTGTTCCATTACCGACTTTCACCATTTAGTATCTTCTATAATCATAATACTGAACTACAAAATGTTCTTCTCACCTTCGAAGCAGTAACAACATAATACTTTTGAAAGTACTCATTCTTCTAGTTGTGGCAAACCTCAAACGTACAGAGTAATTGACAGCATTGTTAGCGGCTAAGAATCTGGTAGTAACATAGTTAATTCCCAACATACCTATCGTGAACATTGTGCTGAGTGAAAAAGTCTAGTGAGTGTTGTGAATTTATGCTAGGGTTTCACTCAGATTAAATGGCTATATTATTTGAATTATTCTGAACTACTAACTGATTTTTCTCCTTTTATAAAGGGACATCTCCAACAACGGTCTCGTAGGAGCTATCCCTGTTTCACTTGGTCAGTTGGAAAAGCTTACTAATTTGTGAGTGGCTACTCTGTAATTTGTGTAATTGCAGTCCTGAGTGTTTTTTTCGAGTGTCATTGTTGCTAACTAGTTTATTCTTCTTTTGAAGCAATGTCTCAAACAATTTTATGGTGGGGAAAATACCTTCTGATGGCGTAATTGCCCAGTTTTCGAAGGACTCGTAAGTATACTTCATTTTTTCCTCTTTCTCCAACCAGAGTTTTGGTAATAAAGATGGAGAAATCTCTCTAATGTTGATCTGTCACTAGCTTTGCAACATTGTATACCTGTAAATAACAGATTGTTGAGCTGATGCATTACTCTTTGCAGCTTCATCGGGAATCTTAAATTGTGTGGAAAGCAAATTGATGTGGTGTGCCAAGAGGACAGTGGAAACTTTTCTCCTGGTTCTGGTTCTGCACCAGGTAAACCAGCTCTGTCATTATCAATTTGCTGGTCAGGTTATATGGGATATAGCTTGTTGTGACATGAGTTTGCTTTTTGATCTCTCCCATACATATTCCAAGAAGGTAAGACTGGTAAGCTGCTTATAAGTGCATCAGCTACTGTGGGTGGGCTGCTCCTAGTTGCGCTCATGTGTTTCTGGGGATGCTTTCTCTATAAAAAGCTTGGTACTGTTGAGAGTAAAAGCCTTGCGATAGCTGTCGGTGGAGGTGATCATGCTGACTCTTTTTGTGGGAACCATGTTATATTTAACTCTCAAAACTTGACACCATGAGAGACGGTTTAATTTTATCCAGGTGCGTCTATCGTGATGTTCCATGGAGATTTGCCCTATGCTTCTAAAGACATTATCAAGAAACTGGAAGCTCTTAACGAAGAGCATATAATAGGCTGTGGAGGTTTTGGAACAGTTTACAAATTGGACATGGAAGATGGCAATGTTTTTGCACTGAAAAGGATTGTAAAGTTAAATGAAGGGTTTGATAGGTTTTTTGAAAGGGAGCTTGAGATTCTTGGAAGCATCAAACATCGTTACCTCGTGAATCTACGTGGATACTGCAACTCACCCACATCGAAGCTTCTTCTGTATGATTACCTTCCTGGTGGTAGCCTTGATCAAGCTCTTCATGGTAAATCCTCATCTTTTTAAATCTTTCCCTAACCGATAATTATGATTCAACTGAGTGAAATCTTTGGATGTTCAGAGAGAGGCGACCAACTGGACTGGGATTCACGAGTAAATATTATAGTAGGAGCAGCAAAAGGGTTAGCATACTTGCATCATGATTGTTCTCCGAGGATTATACACCGTGATATAAAATCAAGCAACATTTTACTCGATGGAAATCTTGAGGCTCGTGTATCGGACTTTGGGCTTGCCAAGCTGCTAGAGGACGAAGAATCTCATATTACAACCATTGTTGCAGGCACATTCGGTTACTTGGCTCCAGGTAGGACTAGTAATAACAACAATGATGTTTTTTAGCCTTTTTAATTGTCACTCTCTGTCATGTAACTTGTCATGAATGATGGTTGCAGAGTATATGCAAAGCGGTAGAGCGACTGAGAAGACCGATGTTTACAGTTTTGGAGTTTTGGTTCTTGAAGTCTTGAGTGGTAAAATTCCCACTGATACATCCTTCATCGAGAAAGGCTATAACGTTGTTGGTTGGGTAAGGAATAGGGATAGTGTGGTCCAGCTTTGGTAATAAACTATGTTTTGACTACTAAAAGGTTTAATTTTCTCTCGTAAAATCTTGCAGCTGAACTTCTTAATCAGTGAAAAACGTGCACGAGAGATCGTTGATAGAAGCTGTGAAGGTGTAGAGACAGGGAGTCTTGATGCTCTTATATCAATAGCAATGAAGTGTGTGTCTTCAAGTCCAGACGAGCGGCCAACAATGCTCAGAGTTGTTCAGTTACTTGAGTCTGAAGTTATGACTCCTTGCCCTAGCGACTTCTACGATTCCGATTCTGATTGATCATATCCACAAGTCTCTTACTTCTCTATTTCGATTTATGTTTTTATATCACAAGGTACAAGCCATTCATTTTCAGTTTCTCTTTTTGTATTTTTTGTCTTTGAGTTTTTTTTTTAATGATCTTTCTTGTATTGGTTAAACCCGTTCATTTGATCTGAATGTGAAGCTAAAATGTATATGATGATTGTAGAAACACTGTAATATTTTTATAAGAAGGATCTGAATAATTTTATGTATTTTCCATGTACTTTTGGAGCTAGTTTCTATCAGAAACTATCAAAGATAAACTATAGATAAATGGTATCACATTTATTTAAACTTTGGTTATGAATTTATCTCCATAAGATAGGCTTCACATAGTATTAGTAATTATGAATGAAATGAAATAAAATGTATACGACTTGATGTCAAAAAGAAGAAGTATATGACCATTGTAGACTGCACTATTTTTATAAGAAAATCCGAATATTTTTAGTTTTTTTTTTGTTTATATATGTTCGCAAGTACTTTGGAGATAGGTTCAATAAGAGCATGATTATCCGGGGTTGTTAGGAGGGTTTCTTGCACTGTTCGCGTCAGTGGGGTCCATGAACAGTGCAAGAACCGCTTCTAAAAACTACTAAATAAGAACCGGTTTTAGAGAGTTTCTTACACTGTTTGCAGGCCCCACTGATACGTGGCAGCCCGCGATTGGTTCGTTTTTTAATTTTTTTTTGTCTTTTTTTTTTAAACAGCAAAAAAAACAAAAAAAAATTTAAGAACCCCATTAGGGGTTCTAGGGATAATGATGGCCTAACAAACTATCAAAGAGAAACTCTAGAGAAAGGTGTCACATTTATTTAAAACTTGATTATGATTTTATATCTCCATAACATAGGCCACATATGTTATTACTAATTATGGATAATATTTAAAATCAAGCTCGCAGCCGTTTCACAAAGCTGCAGAGCAATCCATGCGTTGAAACAACACCCTTCTCGTCTCCAAGTCATACCCAACCAGAAAATCCATTTGAGCAAAGTTACCATATATAGCAACCTCCGTGGTCGGAATCATACTCATGCAAACCATATCTTCACTCACTTTCACGAACGCATTGAGAGGACTCAGCTTCACGTCGGCGCCGGCGAAATGCATAGTTATCTCCGGCAAACCTATCTCAGCGTTTCCTGACCTGAAACAGTATGACAAAACCCCCTGTGGATCACTCACACGCTTAGCTCCAGTCACGGACTCTTCCACCGCCGCGCCAAACCTGTCGTAGAAACCAGAGTCAAGAAGCGTCAGTGTAGTTCCTGAGTCGATGATTATGTTTCCCTTAGTTGTTGTCGCCGAGGATGTTCCGTAGCTTCCGGTGTACGGAAGCTTAGTTTTTCCGACGGAGATAGCTTCTAGGGTTAAGTAGTAGTATGTCTGAGGCTCTTTATCGACCAATGGAGTCGATAACACGGTGGAGTCTTTACTTGTACCTGAAGGTATCGAGTTTGTTCCTAGGTTTATGACGCTTGTGCCATTCCTTGTAGATGACTTGTGAGACAAGCAATAAGAGAATCTCTTTGAAATCGATGCACCAAGCTGCGAAACTAGAGAGATCTGACCGCCACCGAGACCAATGATCCCGGAGCCAGTTTCGTCGAAGGTTCCACCGTTGTTGTAGCCGCAACCGAAGACAGTTCCGTGGAAGGAGACAGGGGACCCTGAAGTAGAGTCAATGGAGATAGTTTCTGTCGCAACGTCTCCTTTAGTGAACGATTGGTCTCCGTAAGAGTAACGGTACTTACATACGTTTTGGGACTCGTCGCATCCACGTTCGTTGGTAGATAAAGCGTCGCAGTGACGTGAGTCGCAAGGCACGTTTTTGTAAGTGGAGGACTTGTTCTTGTCGAAGATTGGACCGTTCTCTTTGTAACACTGTTGACATGGTTTGCATTGGACCCAAGTTAGGTCACTTCCCGTGTCGGCTATCGCAAGGACGTTCGTTGGTGGAGTGCCGATGGTCATACTCATGAAGAACTCGCCTCCTGCACCTGTTAGACCGGACTGGAGATCGGTTTGGGGTTGGTGGTTGAAGCGGCGGGAACGAGAGATGGAGCGGAGGAAAGCGGCGTTGAGGCGGTCAGTGACGGTGGTTTGTGGGTTGTAGAGTGGGGAATGAGGAGAGTCACGGTGGATGAGCTCGACGGTGAAGTGTTTAGGGTTAGTGGATGAAGAGAGAGTCATCGACAAGAAGAAGAGAGTGACGAGGAGAATAGAGGTCGACATTTTGAACTTGGAAAGATTGTTGTGGAAAGAGTGTAGTGAAGAAGAGTTTATATACACAAAGGAATTGAGAAATCGAATAGACTGAAACGGTAAGGAGTTATTAGCTATAAGTGAGCATGAGGTGAAGTGAAAGTCTCAATGGCTATTTGATTAGCTTTTAATTTTGGCCTTTTTGCAAAAGTAACTCAAAACTTGGAGTCAAACAGAAAACTAACCTTTTCTGTTTGACTCATTTTTTTTTTGAGATTTTCACCCCACACGTGCATTTTATCTACGAAAATGCCATTAACCTTTTTTTTTTTTGGTTTTTCGAAAATGGCTTCTTTACTGTCTCAACCTCATCATCTTCAAGTATTTACAGTATTGCCACTACCATGAATAGTTCAACAACCTTGTACTACCTGTTTGGAGCTTTTAATGCCCTTTAATGAATAGTTCAACAACGTTGTACGACCTGTTATGAACTAAAAACAACATTTATTTCACTTTCTCTCCATATTCATCCAAAAAACTCAAGCTTTTGATTCAAAATATTTTACGGTTGACAGAGCCATATTTCTTTCGTTTTGATTTACGGTTGCTTTCGTTTGAGATTCTGGGTGGTTGGAGAAGACCCTGTGTGCAAACGAAGTCATCTCACCTAGTTTAAGGTACGAATTTGAATTTTTTTCAAGATCTGTTCGCGTAGAAGACTTACTCTTAAGTCATCTGTATGTAGAAGACTTACTGATAAGTCTTCTGGTCAAAACGAAAGACTTAATTCTAAGTCGTCCGGCTTTGTTTGTTAAAAAAAAAAAACTCCAGACGACTTATATATAAGTTGTCTACGAAAAAGGGCTAGTTTTGCATTTGACCGAATCGTGTCAGATCTTTGACTATTGCTGGACGACTTATAATTCAGTCGTCTCTGAGAAAGTTAAAATTTCAATATTTTATTCAAACTAGACGACTTAAACTTAAGTCGTCCTAGGTTAGTTTTGTAATTGAAAAACAAAAACTTGAAATTTAACTTTCTCCAGACGACTTAATTGTAAGTCGTCCAGACAGACGACTTAATTTAAAGTCGTCCAGGAAAGCAAAGTCGTCCAGAAGTTTTCCCAAGTTTTCTGGTCAAACCTTGCTTCATCCGGACGACCTTAAATTAAGTCGTCTGTCTGGACGAATTTCAATTAAGTCGTCTGGAGAAAGTTAAATTTCAAGTTTTATTTTTCAATTACAAAACTAACCTAGGACGACTTAAGTTTAAGTCGTCTAGTTTGAATAAAATATTGAAATTTTAACTTTCTCAGAGACGACTGAATTATAAGTCGTCCAGCAATAGTCAAAGATCTGACACGATTCGGTCAAATGCAAAACTAGCCCTTTTTCGTAGACAACTTATATATAAGTCGTCTGGACTTTTTTTTTTTTAACTAACAAAGCCGGACGACTTAGAATTAAGTCGTCCCATTTAATTTTCAATTGCAAAAGTGACCTCTTTAGACGACTTACCTTTAAGTCTTCTGGACGACTTACTTCTATGTCGTCTGCGGCAATGTTTAGTGAACTTCTTCATTTTCTATATGTTTACTAATGTGTTTTATTTTGAATATTTGCAGATGATTCATCAGTTACAAGCAGTCTATGGAGAATGGTTGTTGAAAGATTGCCGTTGGGATTTTGTGGTTGATGATCTCAAAGGATCAAGATTGTTTTTATTGAATGACGATTCAACACATGCTGAACTTGTTGCAATGGCTCAAGAACTAAGTCGTCCAGTGTATTTTATGTTTAGACGACCTTCTACTAAGTCGTCCAATGTATGACATTTTTAGACTACCTTCTACTAAGTCGTCCAGTGTATTTTATAAAATTTAGACGACCTTCTACTGAAAGTCGTCCATCTAAAAGACCTTCCAGACGACTTAACTGTAAGTCGTCTAGCTGGAAAACCTTCCAGACGACTTAATATAAGTCGTCCAGCTGGAAAACCTTCCAGGCGACTTAATATAAGTCGTCCAGCTGGAAAACCTTCCAGACGACTTAATATAAGTCGTCCAGCTGGAAAACCTTCCAGACGACTTAATATAAGTCGTCCAGCTGAAAAACTTATGTGATTTTTGTTTGTCTTTTGTCCAGCTGAAAAACTTATGAAAGTCGTCCAGTTGTATTTCTTTTGTTTTCAGCCTAGAATAAATACAAATCGTTACAAAATCAAGTTTAAATACAAAATCAAGTTTAAATACAATTGACTTGATTGTTATTAACAGATAATGAGTTACATGGGATTTACAAAGAGAGATTTACAAAGACAAGTTCTAATGCCCACGAACTTTACAGGGGATTTACAAAGACAACTTCTAATCATACATGCCCACGAACTTATCACCATCCTGGTTTTCTTTCAAAAGCAGATCACCAAGCTCGGTAAATAAATCCACCGCCATCTTATCCCTCATAGACTTCGCGTTGGACCTAGCAAAGTCTCTTTCGTTAAAGGGGACCCCAAGAGCATGACATTCAATGTACTTTAGAGCGTAGACGCCACAATCACCACTGTTGGCCGTGGGTACATTTCCCTGTCTCTCATAGGTGTATGGCTCCAACCCGCCGTACATGACACGTAGTTCGTCGGTGGCAGCGCACTCAATAAGCAGATAAGGGACCATCTCGAGAAAAGGCTGCATTATCTCATCCCATGCTTCTGCTGTCGTAGCTGAGGGTATGCTGTCCCAGACGACTATGTGCCTGTTAGGGATCGATATCCAAATAGCAACCCAATGAGTGTTGCCCAAGTTCACTGGCGCATAGATATCATCAATGTCCACCCCCCACACTTTGTTTGATTGGCAAAATGATGGTATTGATCCGTCATAAAAATTCCACGCCCCACCAGGTAGCATTCTTCCCAAACCTCTGTGATCGGGTTCCGATGATTTGAATCTCGGATAGTGGTCTCTCCAAGTTTGGGAAAAGTTGTGATCCAGGAAGCACATTCGCTCGCTCCTGAAACCTTGTGGGTTCTCCTGATACCTTTGCCTCAGCAAATTAATCCAAGCATCTATATGCTGCATATAAAATAATACAAGTTAGAAGATACCAGACGACTTATATATAAGTCGTCTGGAAAGTCGACTTATATATACCAGACGACTTATATATACCAGACGACTTAAATATAAGTCGTCTGGAAAGTCGTCCACGTAGACGACTTATCTTTAAGTCGTCTACTTGGACGACTTTGTAGACGACCTATATTTAAGTCCAGACGACCTATACAAGATAAGCAGAAGACTTACGCAGTCTTCCAGCCATGCTCTGGCTGTCCGGAGGGTCTGATACCACCAAGTTGGTGATGTACGCGGTTTGACTTCCTTCTTAGTGAAATAATGACTGCAAACAAAAAAGCAATCAGTTTTGGTAGACTAAATCAAGCTATTATGGGTAAAGCAATCACTTACGGATCAGTTTTCAACCAATCAGCTAGTTCCTTCAACTTAGGTCTGTTTAGTGGGGGGAATGGATTATAGGCTGCCACTTTTGCTTTCTTTTTCTCTGCCGTATAAGGAGATTTCTGCGCGGGAGCAGGTTTCTTCGCTCGTTCACTCCTTGCACGCATAGAAGCATCCAACTTGTCTCTGTATCTATCAGCCGCTACCTTACAGTCCGAAGCAGTGGGAGCTGTTTTGTCCAATACAACCAGGCTCTGTTCTGAAACTTGAGCGCTTGATTGTGGAACTGGAACGATTGGTTGTTGATCGGTGGGAGCTGTTGTGTCTAATACAACCAGGCTCTGTTCTGAAACTGAAGCGCTTGGTTGTTGATCGGTGGGAGCTGGTTGTTGATCGGTGGGAGCTGGTTGTTGATCGGTGGGAGCTGGTTGCGATCTTCCCTAGACCAATCATCGCATCTCTTCAGCGCTGCTATTATCTGATCAGTAGTTGGGCCTGCTTCCAGATGAACTCCTAGCATCCCCCAGAAAGATACCATCTCTTTGGTAACTTCACATTTTGGTCTCTCAAGGTCCTCGATGTATTCGCAGTTTAGACCAGTGAGGTTTTCAAACTCTAACAGTGAAAACCTCAACGGTTCTGGACCAACGAGAGACCACATCTCGTACTTCTTCTTGATGTCCAGCTTGAAACTGAGCATGTAGTGAACCAGCCTTGAAGCCCAACCAAATCCCTGCTCCTTGAATTTGATGAAAACTCCCAAACTCGACTCCTTGAGCTCTTCAAATTCTTCATCAGTAAGGGCTTCCCTAAGAGCAGTGTACAACTTGCTATTATCTGTGTGATACGAAATGCTATTGTGGGCTTCTGGTTCTTCCTCTAATGTGTATAACCTACGGGGGAGTTCTGGAATATCCATCCTTTTTGTCTGCAAAATAATCAAAGACAACAATAGAGATAAGCTAAACAAGCTAAATCTAACAAGACGACTTAGTAGACGACTTGTAATTAAGTCGTCTGGAAAGACTTCCAACTGGACGACTTAGTAGACGACTAATATTACAAGTCGTCTAGAAAGACTTCCAACTGGACGACTTAGTAGACGACTAAATATTAAGTCGTCTACTAAGTCGTCCAGTTGGAAGTCTTTTCAGACGACTTAAATTACAAGTCTTCCAGTAGAAAACTTTAAAGCGGACCTGACTAGTCGCAGAAGGAGTACCTGACTAGTCGCGGAAGGAGTACTCGTCATTGCGGTTATAGATCTGAAAAATAAACGTGAAACGGTTAGAATGAGTAAATTGATAGAGACAATGTTTTATGTTAAACGGCAATGAGTGTTTAGAGGAAGCGACGGTTTGTTCGGAGGAAGCGGCGACGCTAGGGTTTAGAGGAACTCGGCGGCGCTAGGGTTTCGAAGAAGCGGCGGCGCTAGTGTTTAGAGGAAGCAGCGGTGAGAATGAAGTGAGATAGATAGCCGGAACGATGGTTTGTTCGGAAATAGTGGGGAACTCCAAATCGCCTTTGATATCGCCTTTGAGAGAGAACTGTTAGGGTTTTTGCGAAAAATTAACAAAAAAAAAAAATCACCTTATATATCGGGTAAATAATCCGGTTAGCTTTAAAAGTACAGTGGTAAAATTTAAGGTTTGGTCCGGTTTAGACGACTTACAAATAAGTCGTCTGGCGGATAATGTACATCAGACGACTTAATATTTAGTCGTCCGTTTACAGACGACTAAATGTTAAGTCGTCCTAGATCCTAAAACGAAACCCTGAACTAAAATGACTAAATTAACTAACTAACCATGTTATAAAATCAAATTATACTTCAATAATGTTTACTATACACAGAAATGAACACGCTTAGGTAATTTTTAAATTTGTGTTAGAATTTGTGTTTCTTAGACGACTAATAAATTAAGTCGTCTGACAAATCTTCCGGCTGGAAGACTTTCCAGACGACTTAATTATTAGTCGTCTACTAAGACCATCCACAATGGTGTTACCATGGTTTGTACATAGAGGAAAAAGGAGTTGTTGTAGTTATAAAAGTTGATCATCCATTACTCATAAGTTATAAAAGGAGTTGTTGTAGTTATAAAAGTTGAAACAAGGGGACAACAACATAGAAGTCATCCATTACAATAAGACAATAGCAAGACAAACATCCATCATTTAGGAAGAGGCGAGGAAGTTGAGGCACAATCCTCAGCATCATCCCCTTGAGGAGATGTATACTGAATCTCAGTACCACTACGACCGAAAGGAGTCACATGAAATACCATGTCTCCTTCCTTTTTGAACACGAGAATGTCACCGATGCAAAGGGAGTGTGTTTGGGCGAAGTCTTCCCAACCATCGGTGAGTCTTCTTCCTTCTTGTATAACTTCCCAAGTTTGGTGTGAAGCGTCCGATCGTAGTGTCCATTTTCCTTCGTTCGGCTTGCCTTGTACGTGTTTTGAGTAGAAGGCAAGTGGTATTGGCTACAAGTCAACAAAGGAGAAGATAAGCAAAGGAAATAAACAGAGGAGAAATAGAGAGCGTGTGTACACCACGCCACACTCGAAACAAGGAAGCAGAGGCTTCAAGAAGTGAGGTTCATGCTGATTCGCCATCTGCAAACAAGAAACGAATTGGAAACATTTTAATTCTAAGTCGTCTGGGTCGTCCACCTGAAAGACTTAGATTAAGTCGTCTGGGTCGTCCACCTGGAAGACTTTCCAGACGACTTAATTATAAGTCTACCAAGACTTCCAGTAGAACATTTGAAAGCTGACCAGACGAATGAGAGGAGAACAACATCCAACCAAACTAGACCACAAATCGATTGAAATCCCAAATCTTTGAAACCCTAATTTGAAATGAAAATATCCACAAATTGCTTGAAATCACAAATCGTAACCGTAAAATGAGAGGAAAACAACATCCAACCTAACTAAACAACAAGTCGATTGAAATACCCAATTTTTGAAACCCTAATTTGAAACCAAAATTTCCCGAAAGCGTTGAAAACACAAAACCAAACGGTAAAAGTAAAGGAAAACAACATCCATCCTAATAAAAACCCATAAATCGGCAAGAGAAGCCTTCGATTTACCTTGGTTTTGTATCGTATCAAAATCGCCTCGAAATCACCTTTGAGAGAAACGGCGTTAGGGTTTCTGAATTTCGCTAAAAAGTGAGTAAAAAAAAATCACCTTATATATTGGGTAAATAATCCGGTTAGCTTTAAAAGTACAGTCGTCCGGTTCAAATAAGTCGTCTGGCGGATAATGTACATCAGACGACTTAATATTTAGTCGTCCGTTTATAGACGACTAAATATTAAGTCGTCCCAGACCCTAAACTGAACCCCTAAACTTAAATGACTAAATTAACTAGCTAACCACGTTATAAAATCAAATTATACTTCAATACTGTTTACTATACACAGAAATGAAAAAGCTTAGGTAATTTTAAAATTTTTCAAAAACGGTTTTAATGCTTTTCAAAATCTAACCCTAAGAACACATACAATACTACAACATATGTTGATGAAACATAAGCTAAAGAATATCATGACACACTACTTTCACTCATCTATGCTGAAAACAATTGAAATTTGTTATATCTTAATTTATATCTCTTAAGACATATGTTAATTACATAATTCCCATTTTTCACTTATCAAAATATTTTTTACAAATTTTTTAAATTATGTTTAAGAATAACTGTCCAGACGACTTTAAGTTAAGTCGTCTGGACGACTTATTTTCAAGTCGTCTGAACAGACGACTTGCGAGGGTTAGAAACGTAAAAAAGTTTCCGTTTTTTTGTTTGTTCACAAGGGGGGTAGTTGTAATTTCAATAGCCTTTTAAGTTACTTTTACCTTTGACCCAAGTTTGGGTATTCTTTTGGGTTTGACTCCAAGTTTTGAGTCACATTTGGCAATTCTCCCTTTAATTTTTCATTAAGACTGATAATATAACGTGATATTAGTGGTGAAGTGGAGGAATTAATAAAAATATGAGTAATAACTAAGATAGAATTTTAAAAGTTTTTGTAAACAAAATTATTTTCAAGGAAAACAATGATCAAAGTATACTTTATTAAAGGGCAAATTTATCAAATAGATTCTTTTAAAGTTTTTTTCACAATGATGGAACTTAAAGAAAAAAATGATCAAAATAGATTTTTTTTTTTTGAAAATTTTAATATATATATATATATATATATATAATTTTAAGTCTCATCTCCAAAACTTCACTCATAACTCTAAACTCTAGTCTAAATTAGTTAATCCAAAGGGGTATAAATGTATATTTATATTCTTTAATAAATTATATTTTGGTCATTTTTCTCTTTGGAGACTATTTTAATGACAAAAACATTTTTAGGTCTATTCTAGGGTATTCCTCTTTATTAAATGGTGTAATTATATATTTATACCATTTGGGTTAACTAATATAAATTTAGGGTTTAGAGTTATGAGTGAGATTTTGGAGGTGAAGGTTAAGAATAAAAAATATATATTAAAAAATTTTAAATAAAAAAATATATTTTGGTTATTTTTTCCTTGAAATCTATTTTTGTGACAAAAACTTTAAAAAACTTATTTGAGAGATTTGTCCAATTAATATCTTGAATTTATCAGCATCTTTAAATTTGGGACTTAGGAGGTTTAGATATTGATCATCTTTGAGCATGTATGTGTGATTACATGTTATTCACCACACTATGAGCACAAGATTTAATCAGTTTGTTACATAAATCAGACTCACAGTTTTAAGATTTTGTTAGTTTGGTACGCTTTATCTTGGTTTAATCGTTTTGGTATTGTAAACGTGTAACACAAAGGCTCTACTGAGATACTGTTAGTGTAGAATCTCATATTAATTAATCACGGTAATAAGATTGATTACACTAAGAACAATATTTTCTGCTTCATAGTTATACACTTATACATGATCTCAAATATGGTTTTATGTTAGTTTATGAAACCATTTTGTAAAAAGAGATTTTTTTTGTAGATGCTGAACCTAGATTTGCAAGTATGAGGTAACATTCATGAGATCGCAATGGTTATGAAATTATAGTATCACTACCGGTTATGATATTCCACTCACCTTGCAAAATTGAATCTTTGTGCAATCATGAAATGACTGAGGGAGATTAAAGTATTTGGATATAATCTGATTACTAAGCCATTATGCCCGGTCTATGAGTCACTCAATCCGACTAATCCAAGCAATGAATCTCTTACTAATGACCATGATGCTCGTACACAGGATTTACCTCCTCTTGCTTGTTTAATCAAAATTTGACACGTACGAGGTGTAGGCACAAAATAATACTGGATTATTTGAAAAACATTTATTAAATGATCAGAGGACAATTACAAAAGAAAAGAAGATGAGATCGTAAAAATGATTCTCTGCAAAAGAATGATAAAGCTAAATAAACCCTAATTTTTATGCCGAATTGTCGGGTGATTGTTAATGTATTCTAGTTTTTTTTTTTGCTGAAATTTGGAAAATTTGAACAATTTCTCGCTTTGTGCGTGTCATCGTTGCGTAGGGGTCATCCTAATCTTCTCTGTATCGTTCCAATTTTATGGGATATCCCCGAAGGGACAATGTTAATGTATTCTAGTTGATCTCAGTTTCCTTTTTATAGCCAAACTCTTTCATTTTCTTCGAGTCGGAGTATTCCTTTGACCATCTTTTAATCAATTTGCCCAAGTCCTGTTTATTTGATGGGTTTTGTTCGAGAGTTGTTGCTGAACCAGTTAAAAACAAGTTATACTTCATCTCCAAGATTGCTTGTTCTGTAATATTTTATTTCCATGCATAGATAGCTATTAGCTGCTTCTAACCTAGAGACGGATCCACATGAGAGCATGATTAACTCTGATCTCTTAAGGTGTGATTTTTAGTTTTTCTAAGAGATGTTTCTTAGTTTTTAACTAAGAAAACCTAAGAACCGTGTATTAAATAAGAACCATAAGAGACGTCTCTTAGCGGGAAAAATGAAAAAAAAAGAAAGATAAATTTTATATTAAAAACCCTACCTTAGGAGACTCGGATCAATCATGGCCTAAAGAGTATGAGTGTCATCTAACACCCTTTAAATTATATATACATATATATATATATATTCTTTGTAAATTGTATTAGCGATCAAACATAGCTCAATTGGTTAAAATCTATTCCTTTGACAACCTCAAAGCCCTACTTTTTGGATCCAAATTAGTTTTTTTGGGCTTGACAGTTTAGTTTAGTTATTGTTTTATTTATTTATTTGGGTTTCTATGCTTTAATTAAAATATTGTTTGTTTATTATTTAGTAAACAATTTGATAATCTAATATTATATATAAATAAATATTTAATAAAATTTAGATTAAATTATTATTTTAAATATATTTTAAATTAAACAAAAAATTATTTGTGACACTAATAAAAATTATTACTGGGTTCGCCACTGTTCTAACCTATTAACCCTCTCCTGAGCTGCATGTTCGCATTTGACACAAAAATTTATCTACAAGGCAGATTCTGAAGCCAACATACTGAAAAATTCATCCCCAGGGCGTGTCTTTCCAGACTGTAAAAAACTAATGGAGAGCAAAATACATATCCTCTGTACGTATCACCTTATGGAACAAATGTAAAAATAACATTCAACCAAAACCAAGTTTTTACCTTAGATAATGCATCCTTGATAACGGTAGGTACTATTATAAGGTTATAGTATTTTCAAAAAATATTTTTGGGGGTTTTGGCTGGTTTTTAAAAAATGTTTGGTATGCTCATACAATAACATGATTGGTTTAGCCATCATCCATTTGAACCATTGACACTAGGTATTTGGTTCAAGCATCATTTTTGGATGAGTAGTCAATTAGGAAGCCTACAAACTTGATGTCTTATCTAGTTAGCTGTCTGGTTCTTGTTCATGATTAAGGCTAAGTAACATACTTACCTTTATGAGTTCTTTAACATACTCTCACGTCTTAAGTGCAAGAAACGCTTTTATCTTGTGATCCTCTTTTACGGAAACATCTTTGTGATTCTTTCTTACCCACCGTGTTTTATCGAACCCAGCCATATTACTCTGATTCAACCTTTGTCTCCACTTAACCGATGTCTGGTTCGGGTTATTTAATATAATTAAGTTTGGATTAGAATAAAATTCAGGATCGAAAATGCTGATTAAAGAGTTGATAATTTAAATAAATAATCACACTGATAATGTTCCAGCGATACCACGTGTTCTCTTTTTATTTACTACGGACCCATGGTACCTTATTTCCTGCAACGAAAAGAATACGCCAACACTCAATTTATATTGAAACATGTGACTATGGAAGTACTTACTAAAATACTATGGGGGCGGATAAATTCTTTGAACGGATTATAGAACCCTGGCTTCTAGAAACTAGGGTCTAGGCATACGTGTTTGGGTACACAGGGCCGGCTCAGAGTATTTATGGGCCCCTGGGCAAAAGATATTTTTTTTAAAAAAATTTACATGTATTTATGGACAATTTTAATTTTTTGGACCCTAATCCTTAATTATTTTAAGAAATTTGGACCCTTTTTAGCATTATTTTCTGTAAAAAAAGTTTAGGCCCATGGCCCATGCCCCCTTGCCCCATGCCCTAAGCCGGCCCTGCGGGTACAACCGTATCCGTTGGGAATTGGGGTCATATATTTTGAATTGGGGTGGTAATTTGTATCATAACCTAATTCTTATTTTAGTTGACTTATGAGTACGGGTCATGTTCGGATATAACACATCAACCTTGATTTTAATTTGTGTAACATTCTAAAATCTATAAAGTATTTATATGTCGTTCGATTCGAGCTATATAAGATCGGGTTAATATATCGAAGCAAAATCTAAAATTTAAAAACAAAACATAAAAATAAATACTTATTTATATAAAATTATTTAAGGTATTTATTTAAATTCTAACTACTTATTTTTAGATACCATATCAAAATAAGCATATAATTGAATATTTGAAGTACATATTTATGTTTTATATATTTATATTGCATATTAATTTTGACATTCAAATCGGGTTGTTCGGATATTTTTTCAGGGTTTTTTTTTTAGATTACTCGTTCAGATTTGGTTAATAACATTTTGGGATCGGATATACTTTGTAACGCCTTTCAAAATTCATTGGGGTATTTTTGCATTTCATACCAGGTACGAATTTTATTTTTTGGTTTGATTTTGGTTCTGATATTTGGTTATGGATTTTATGCCAAGACTTACTAGAAACAAAGAGTAAAAATATGAATCTTTATCCTTATTTACCTTATTGTGTAAAATAAAATCTGTAGTTCGATTATAAAAGGGAAATGTTTATTACGATCTGATTTTGTAAGATTCCGAATAACTAAAGTAGTCTTTTCGTGAGTATATATATTATTATAGCTTTTAAGCTGGGGTTCCTTGAATAGACCATTTAAGGTAAGGATTTCCTTAACTGAAAAAGAAATAATCTTAGTGATGGTGACGGCTTGGAATTCTCTTTTCTTAAGATTGGCTGGAAATCAAAGTTCCATAATGTTTATTAATATGCATATACATATATATATATATATATATATATATATATATATATATGTATGTATATATAGTTGCCTTTAAATTATTGCTATATATACAAAAGTTTGCCTTTAAATTATTTATTCCATTTTTATTTTTATACTACAAAAGCCGACAATTTCAGATTTTGAAATGAAGTCTAGCCTATATGTACAACTCTGTCCATATCTGAGACAATTTCTAATGTATTTTCTTATTATTTCTAAGAACATAATTTCTAAAATAAAATTCTGCATTCAAATGTATTTTTCTATTTTTATTTAATATATATATTATATTCTATTTTATTTTACAACTAATCTCTTATATATTAAAAGAAAAACATTACAACATTTTAGTTATTCCAAGTGTCATCACTAGAATGTTTCTCAAACTCACTAGAAAAATATGTTGGTTCATTAAATATACAATATAGTTTTCATTAAACTAATCATAAAATTATTTAATAATATACAATTAATGTGCTTTATTCTTTTCCTCAGTAGAAGCTATAGAATTGCCTAATATGATTACATTACATATATGACATCAATGATTTTAATAATAAGATTTGATAATAATTTTTGTACCTTCCATCATTTATGTTTAATTTTATATTATTAACGTACAAATAAGCAATCATTTTAACCATATAATAAAATTACATTTCATATATCTATATATTATAATTTGAATTTTTAAAATAACTATAAACTTATTAAAACTGTTAAAAGTCTCACATTAATTTTTTTTTTGTACTCAATGGTTTAACAACCCTTTTTATTATAAAAAATATAAATGATTATAAAGCTATATGAGTAAAATCTTTCATTTAATAGGTACTCAAAATAAATAAATAATATATATATATATATATATATTCAAGTATGTACCATATAATAATACATACATATTTTAATTTCAACAAGGTTCTTGGATGCCCTTACTCCTAACAAGTTGCTGGTCGGAATCGTGAAACTCTCGCTCAAAAAATAAGCTGGTTCTTGTTTGGTCATAAGAATCGTTTTTATTAGGTCAGGGGCGGCCAATCTAAGGTTACCCGCGATTGGTAATGGCATAAGCATAAAAGGGGTAGGGGGACAAGGTTACGCATTGGGTAGTGTTTCGCATCTGTTTTGGGACACATGCGACGAGGGCGAACCAAGCCACCCAACCCAACAGGTCAGAGTCGGGCCGGCCATAGATTCAAATCTGCCACCTTTCTTGTGGATCATCATGTGGTTACCGGATGATGGGAATGACAAAGCAAAAATCTTGAAATAAGCACATAATGTCAATATATGAATTCTTTCATTAGTCATTATTTCTGGGTATTTTCGTTGCATTCACTTACAACAAGAAACAACCACCAGCGTTTGGTGCAGCACCTGCATTTTGATGCATTCTTCTTTCTTTCCTTGGTATTTCGTTCTGTCATATTCCTATTAACTTATCCAATTACAACATATTAATAGCTAATGCACCTTTTTTTATCAAATCTCAAAAACATTGTCTAATTACGATGTTAATATTTTATTATGGTGTCGGATCCCAATTTTTTTGGGATTTTTCTTTGTTTTCGGGGTCGACCCTAAAGCCATAATATATATATATATATATATATATATATTCAAGTATGTACCATATAATAATACATAAATATTTTAATTTCAAAAATTGCATTGAAAAAGAATTGAGACTTAAAATTTTAATTTCAAATTTTGTAGTGAATATTCAAAAAAAATTACAAATTATTAAGATTATTTAAAGTCCCACATTAAAAAAATTATTATCACGAGTTTACAAGTTTTGTTACATACATTCACAATACCATATGATTAAGTCTTCCTTAATAGATATACATATTAAAATATACTCCATGTGTTTCAAAATGTTACATGTTTTAGGTTTTTACGTATATTAATAAACATATTAAATTTTAAAATTATATATATATTCTTTTGTGATTAAATATTTCTCGTAACTTTTAGCCATTCAAAATTTAATAAATACAATTAATTTTATTGAAATTTATAATTTACTATTATTGCCTACTAAAATTACATTATAAAGGTAGAATGTATCTTTTTGAAACAATTTTTTCAAAACATGGATTATTTTGTAAGAGAAGGAGTATTACATATCTAGCTAATATCATTTAAATTTAATTATATCCAAAATTTATAAAAGTGATTGCTTAAATTTATTTACCATAAAATGATTGTAAATAATCAAAAGTGATTGTTTGATGTGTTTGCGCCAACTTAGTTATATACGTAATAATTAATTAGTTTTTAATTATTTAATATTTATTTATTAGTTTTATAATAAATAAAAATGTAAAATAAATAATAGTATGTAAAATAATTATATATATAATGTTCATGCCACGCAAAGCGCGAATTTTAAACTTGTATTTTGTATTTGTGAAAGTTTAAACTAATCCAATTTGTTTTAACCTCTTACAAGATTTTCTTATGATTATGACTTTACTCTATTTATGTTATACAAAAAAGTATATACATAACGCACCAGACTGTTAATCTATATGATATATTATAAGGTTGTGATATCAATGACAGTGCTGTTAAAACCAAAAGAAAGAAAGGAAAAGCCGAAAAGGACAATGCCTACGTCTCTTTTTAAGAAAAGATGCGATCTAGAAGCTTAGAACTTTCCATTTTTGGAAAATATTCGAGGGCGAATTATCTTTCTCTTCTATATTTAATACGGCGGACAACTAGTGTTCCATGTATTTTTCACTTTTTTTTTTCTTTTGAGAAAAAATGCTCCATATGTTAATACAGGAGATTAGCTTAATTCAGTTACTCCTCTTTTACAACGATTAATTTTTAGTTTTTAAATTGATTTTAAACTTCAGTCAATGTAACTTAAAAAGCACAAATCTTCTAATTAAATAGCTCTTTAATTTTTGTTCCCTAAATAGTTTTTAAAGACCAAAGTGACCGAATTATATTTCATGAAATTGGTAAATGACATACCCTCATTTATAGTTTTAACTAATTATAAAATAAATAAAAATCAAAACTTTTTCGAATTTGTTGCTTAAAATTTATTTTCAGTAATTTCCTTTTGTTTGGGAAACCTTTTTCTTAAAATAGATTTAGGAAAATATTCTTTATATATATGAGTTTGTAATTTTTTTTTCTCGAATTGAGGATTGCTTTAAACGTGTAGTTAGATTTTTTGAATGTAACTGTATGTATATTTAGGGAGGTCTTTTTAAATGTGTATGAAATCTTCTTGAATTTGACTTATATGCGTACTTAAATATACCTAATATCTTTATTAAATTTAGATATCAAATCCAAAAGGTATTCCTAAAACTTTGGAAGATATTATACATATTCAAGGATATTTTACTAAATATACAAAAATTCATATTCAGTAAAATACTTATAAATATTCATAAGGTTTTTCTAAATATACCTTCAAACATTTATTTTAAATATACATTTGTGATAGTTTTTCTAAATTTTATAAAGATATTATATTATTATACATATTTATCAATATTTTCCTAAATTTTAAGAAGATATTGCATGTAACTCAAATGCATAAGATAATATACATATTCATGAAGGTCTTCATAATCTTTTTTCTTTCAATAAAAAATCGTTTCTTAAAATTAATTTTGAAATGAAAATTTCAAAAAAAATTGATAAATAATTCCAAAAAATAAAGTTTTTATTTTATAATTTTAAGTTTTATTTAATATATCAGTAATAAATTGTATAATTATCATTTATCACATATAAAACTTATTTTGGTCACAATGACATTTGAAAACTAGTTTGGAAACAAAAATGTGTTTTGGAACTATTTGAGATCATTAAGAAAAAGACAACATAAACTGTAAAAATATATTAGGGTTGAAATATTTATTAAAAAGATAGACCAGTAAAATAATTAAAACAAAATAAGAAAGTAATATAACTATTTTCGTATGCATAAGAAATTAAAAAAAAATACATTTTCAAAAAGATAGAATACATTATACGTACGGGATATGTGTCGATCTAATATAACATAATGCATGTGCAAGAGGAACATTTGTAATAGGTTCAAAATTTATTTACAAAATTTCTTATAGCAATCAGAGATATTTTTTTTTTTTTTTTTTTGAATTATACAGAGGTATCCTGGCCCCACAGAAGTGGGTCCAGACTACCCCGCCGAAGCGGGTCCTCTGTCGCCGGCGATGCCCAAATTTTAATCCCCCGGTGACCAGCGCGGATCGAACCCGGGACCGTATCGAGGGCGAAGCTCCCTCAAATACCACTAGGTCGTCCTCGCTTGGTTAAATTAATTATACTTATACTGGAGTAGTGAAAAGATGAGTGACTTATCGAAAAGTGATTTACGATATCGTGTGAATAAGGTCAAAACATAAAGAACGGTCATATGATGTTTGCAGAGACAGTGATATTTTTCTTTCAAAATTTTAAAGTCTATTTGCAAAACTGTCTTATTGATTCTCATAAAATTAAAATTTGCATAAGATCTATATAAATATTGCGACGAGCATGTTCCTAAGTAAACACACATAAATTTTAGAGTATATTACGAATATTCAAACCAGTTTTACTCACCTCTTTTTATATGCGTCTGGTTTTTGTGTGGTTGTCGATTGTCATAGTTTTATGTATAACATAATTTTACCCCAAAAACATATGTACTTTTTAAAATGCACCCGGAAGAAATGGCCCCATATGGTGTTACATTGGTATATAAAGTTTGGGGATAGAAGTGACAACTCGTTACAACTACATGCTTGGTTTACTTTGTATGCTAATTCTATACGTAGCACATTTGGTCATGTAACTTTTCCGTGTGAGAATGCTGGAAACAATTCTTATCAATAAAGACAGTCTAAACATTAACTAACAATTTCTTAAAATATCATAATCTATGTCTATGTATAAAATCTTTACAAAATCTCGGAATCAAAACCAATGTTTTACAGGGTTGTGTCTATATCTGATCCTGCATATCAAAGGGGTATATTTACCTCAAAAACTACTTAGATTTTTAACTGAAACTTGGAAATAATTAAAAATGGTTTGGAGCCCCTTCGCTATGTAGACAATAAATATTACAGCATTTCGATTTCATGTTAAATTTCCAGCAACTAAAATATTATAATAATAGGTAGAATTTTTTTAAAAATAATAAATATATTTGAAATTTTCGAAACACCGATAGAATTTTAAATTTTATTTTTTTAAAAAAAATACTTTTAAAAATTCAAAAAATGTGAGAGATTAACCCTAGATAGTCCCGTTAGAAAGTGGTCTAAGGGTATAATCTTAAGTGCATGTACACCTCTTACGCACCTTCAAAAGATGCCTTTAAGAATGCACTGTTACTTTAAGAACTAGCTATAGAGCATGATTAACGGGGGTCTCTTAAGGTGGGGTTCTTAACTTTTCTAAAAAACGTTTCTTAGCTTTTAACTAAGAAAAGCTAAGAACCGTCTTTTAAATAGGAACTCTAAGAGACGTCTCTTACTGGGAAAAATGTAAAAAAAAAAAAAAAAATTAAAAAGACAAATTTTACGTTAAGAACCCCACCTTAAGAGACCCGGGTTAATCATACGGTTTTGTGAGGTCCTCTACCCTTCGATCAATCCTTCTTCTTAAATATCACACTTCCGTCTTTTTTTTTGTGAGAAGAAAGCAACCACTTAATCAAGCGTACGCTTTAAAAGGTTTATTATCCTAACAAACTCAAAGTTCTCAGTGATGGTGAATCGTGGTTGTTCAATCACGCTTTTGTCTGCTTTTCTTATAACTATTTTGGTGATACAACTACACTTTGAGACCACGACGGCATCTCGACATGCACCGGTTGTTTCCTGGTCACCACCAGAGCCGCCTATAGATGATTTTGTGTGGTACCACAAGATCAACCGCTTCAAGAATATAGAACAAGATGCCTTCAGGCCAACTCACCAGGGTCCAAGTCAAGGTATCGGACACAAGAGCCCTCCTGGTGCGTCTTAAAATACTTATTTGGTTATGGAGAAATTTACAAGTCTTTGTCACTCAGAGTTCGCGTCTGTTTTTGATATTTTGTGTGCCGTTTTACGTTGGGTAAAAGAAAAGAAGAAGAAAAAGAAGAGAAGAAGTTGCATACCTGTTTCTTGTGGAGAGTACATGAACGTGAATCCAACAAGAAAATGATTTTAGAGTGTTTTTTTTTCTTTCTCTAAGTGATACTTCGTCCTTTAAGAAAAGGCCACGAAGATATCTCTTGGTTTGCTCAATTATAGTATTTTTGGGTGTTTTTGTTTTATGTTGTGACTTGAGATTTCCACTCTTTTTCTAGATGTAATTTTACTCGGTTGAAATAAAATTAATGAGTGATGGCATAATTTTATTATCTATCAAACAGTTAAACATATATTGTAACTATTTTTTTTAGCTAAAAAAATGAACATGAGATTATAAAGCATATGTAGTAACAAGAATTTTGCTGGCTATATATATTTGATAGTTTGTTTATATATATTTGATAGTTTATTACGCAACTTATAGTATTCGTTTAATTTAAAACTACTAAATTGCATTTGTCCCTCGTTATATATGTTCCGTACAAAGATGCTTTCACGGAGAATTGTAAAGAATGATAAGAAATTCACTACTTCCACTTATTCTTTTGGTCACAGTTTAGATCCTTCACGTTCTTAGACCAATTTAGAACCAGGTTAATAATAGTTTTATCATCATATACTAATTAGTTTCTCTATTCAAATTAAATGAGTCTCTTTAGTTTTATTCCATCGAATTTTAGGTTAGCAGAGGTTGTCTTGAAAAAAAGTTCTTACCAAAAGCCAAAAGGTAATATTCTCGACAAAATTGAGCTGTACATGTGCAGATGTTTGGTAGCAACTCGTATAAACATTAATATTAGGGTTAAACAACAAGCAAATATATAAAAATTACGTGATACTTTAATTTATTAAAAAAGTATTACGGGATACATAAATGAGAATGTACCATCAATATATACTAAAAAAAGATAAGTATCTCAGTCAATTGAAAAGACATAAATGATTATGTCATTTACACACTCACGTTTTCAAAAATATATTCCATCAAATACATAATTTTCAACAAAACGTCTGAAATGAATAAATATAAAAACCAAGAATTGATATTCCGGTTTATTTCGCACATTTGTTTTATATAGCTCAAGTATAGAAAACTAACTTGTTTTAGTTAATAGTCATTTTCTATTTTTAGTTGTTTACTTTTAATTTTTTAGTTTATAATTATTTTATAATTAAGCTATTTTACAATTTCATTTTTTGTTCCTTTATATTTCAAATGCCAACTTCTTAGTACATCATTTAGTACCTTATGTTCAAAATATACAATGAATGGATGCAACCTAGGGTTGAACACTAAAGAAGAAGATATTTTTGATTATCTATCGTGGATGGAGGTGGACCTAACGCTTTTTCTTTGGAGTTGGATTTAGCAAAAGATTAGTAAAGATGTATACATAAATGGAACTTGTACTAGGTTATTAATAAGTTGGTGGCAACTATGAAATAGTTAAATCAATAGAAACAATTATATTTATATATTTATTTAAGAGGGTTATCGAATACTATAAGACTGTGACAAACTTTTTAGATTTAATATTCGAGCTTATTATAACAATTAAAAAGATTGTACTTGTGCGCTGCTTCTTTATTCATGTGTGGGTATGTGTTTTCGGGTTTTTAGTGGACGAAGCTATATATAACTATTAAATATATATACTAAAGAATAAATAAATAACGGTCGAGAACTGAACATTGATTTCAAAGAAAATTTATCCTTTTCAACTAGTTATATAAACTTTTTAATAATCTAGAGGTTGCCGTTTCTTAGTAACTAAATTATTTGGTATTGGAATATAAACTCACACAAGACTTCTTTACTTCAATGGTGAGCACTCCAAAATTATTATACAGAACCATGTCCTTTTAGAAGGTGAACAGATTTGTTGTAATAAAAACTATTATCGCTATACAACTCTTTTTAAAAAATTAATTCATGTGGTAGTTTCTCGTAAATGGAAAAAGTCGCATTTTTATCTGATTACGAAGAGAGTTCTTATTTATTCCATATCCTAGATGAAAGCATATAGGAAAGAAAGTAACATTTCCGTTTTAATATGAGAAGTGTCTCTTTATTTATTCCATATCCTTGATGAAATGAAACGAATCGTAAATGAGTTATTCAGAAGCGTATATGAATCGTAAATGAGTAATTCAGTTATTTGTTTACCAAAAGATTCAACAATCTCAATTTGGCTTATTCTAAAAAAAACATACAAACCAAATTATGTACACTGTGAAAGATATAAATTGGGTTGTTTGAATAATAAAAAAACAATGCTAACGAGTAAGCCTCGACTTGCTCAACACTATTAAAAAAAAAAAGAATTTGCAGTTATACCACAAGTTTAATATCATTTTACAAATTTACTTTTAGTAAATGACAATTTTCAAAAATATCTTAACTTTTTTGATGAAAATATATTTAATTAATTTTTAAAATATTTATAAAAAAATTAGAAACTCAACTTAACATCTTTAATACTAAACCCTAAACAATAATCACTAAAGTGTAAACCCAAATGTTAATATATTTTTGATAGTGTACATTTTTGTAAAATGTATTTAACTTATGTTATTCTTAACAATTTCTCTAAAAAAATGTACATATATTAAGGTAAATAAGCTAATTTTCTCAAAAAAGACACAAGTGATTTCATTACTGTTGTTGATATATTGTATCGTGACTGTTCAAAAAGTTGTAAATGTCGAAAGGACTCTAATCCATGAATCATTTGATTTAATCAGCCGGTGGAACGAGAAAGCAAGGATCGTGTTATGAGTATTTGAAGCTAACTCGTCTTCTATGTTCTGAAGATAATTACTAATGATAACCTTCTTCGGAAGCGTATTGTTACCTTCACGTCAGACTCTACGGTACCTCAACGATAATTAAAAAAAAACATTAAGGTTCAAACTATTTTTGTCATGGTTCCTATAAAATAAGAGTTTATTTGTGACCTTGGAATCTTGAGTTCTACCAAAATCTTTTAACGGAGAAGGAAAAAGAAAAATAACTAATACCTCAAAATAGCGTATGGAAAAAAACCTTTGTTTTTGATAACTGTCATACAAAAAAAAAAAAGAAACTGTCATGCAGAACCCTTATATATCATTGGCTTAGCTCGTAGTCTTGGTATACCAAATGGGAGATTGAAATGTCAATGATGCAGTTACGGAAACTTCGAGTTGAGGAAGCTTGTGTGGTTTGTGTTGCAAGCTACCACTACAAGAAATATATGCATTAGTAACACCGGAAAAAAGTTAACATAGTGTTTTCGTAGCATTTTTATGAACGTTATGACAGAGGCAACTATAATAGCTAGACCGCTCTTCCCTTATTGTAGTGTATTTTCGTGTACTATGATAAGTAGATATATTATAGTGTTTATTCGTGAGCTATAAATTAATGTTTTATAGCATTGTAATCGTGATATTATGTATTTTTCTCATGATGATTTTTTAGTGCTGTAAAATATTTTATATTAACATTGATATAATGATATTTTCGCCATGATATCATTTGTTATTTCTTATTTAAATTTAAATTATTAAATAGAACTTAAGTTGAATTATGAGAAATTGCTAAGAATACCACAAGTTAAGCACAACTTTTTAAAAATACGTCCAATCATAAATATATTAACATTTAGGTTTACAGTTTAGTGATTATTGTTTAGGGTTTAGTGTTAAAAGGGTGGATTTGAGCTTCTAAAATATTAGAAATATTTTTAAAAATTAATTAAGTCTATTTTTATCATAATTTAAAATATTTTTGAAAATAGTCATTCATTAATGGTAAATTTGAAAATTGATATTAAACTTATGGTAAAACTGAAATTTTCTGTCGAATTATAATATAAATTAAAATTAAGATTAATCCAAATTTAAAATTAAAGTTGAACTATATTTATTAATTAAATTAATTTAAAAATAATATTAGTTTTACAAAATTAATCCAACACTAAAAAATTTAAGTAAACCAGAACAAACTAAACCATAAAGTGAACCAAAATTTGAACTTAATTAACCAAAAACTAATTAAATCTAACCCTAATCTTTGTGTTGCCTCTTCCTCCTTCCTCCTTTGCCTCTCTTCTCGATGCCGACCTCTATCCTTTGGTATTCGTTACGATGTAAATATTATGGAATTATGAAAAATCGATAATTTTGAATTTGATATTTATGGAGATGCTAGCATCTTATTTTCTTTAGTTAGGATTTGTCTTCTTCTAAATGAAAAAGTGGTTTGCATTTACATAATTCAAAATCAAATTTGGCAAAATAATTATTGTATATAGTTTTGCAACATTAATATGTATTTCTTAAAAAATTGTGAATTTGAGTTACAAAAAAGCTGAAAATGCTGTTAAGCATGTAAAAGAAGAAAAATGTACTAGTTACGTCAAACATATTTTAAATATGAACAATAATATATAGTTACGCTTTGTTTGCATATATTTATATAGTTATATATATCATTAAGAATAACAAATCTCTCTTTCCCTTCTTCTGTATTCACAACAATATTTGTTTATTGTTGTTTAACTTCTTAAAATTGTATAATTTCTTACAAAAGTATTTAATCGTTTTAAAAAGTATGATTAACAATTTACTTTTATATACTTTGATATTTTCTAGTTTTAGAAATAAGATTTAATTATAAATGTTAAGGACAACTACTCATTTATTCAATCTTTCAACACTTTGTTAATTTTCTTTGTAAGATTTAGGATAAATATTTGAAAATAAATTTATAAACTTAATTTTTTTTAATATATAGTAGATTATAGTGTGTGTGTTTGACTTTAGAGTTATTTGTGATTTGAGGTTAAGTTTTGGGGTTTATGGTTTGAAGTAGGATATAAGGTTTGGAGTTAAGTTTTGGGGTTTAGGGTTGAAGTATAATATAAGATTTGGAGTTAGTATTTTGATTTTATTTTATTTTTGTATTAGAGAGTATACCAAATTCTCATATTAGAATTGTAAATAGTTGGAAGGGCTCAGTTAATCAGTATCAGCATATATGTTTGTCTGCAAGATGATTCCTTTAACTTGTGTTTATTGTTCATTTCCGGGTTCCACAAAAATATTATATTAAAAAAGAACAAGTTTTACATAAGATCATCCATACCCTAAACTAACTTCATATACCAACAAGAAAAATGAGACAATGGTTGATTGTTCCCCTTATGAGTTGTGGCTCTTCTTGGTATAAGCTATCTACAAAAACAGACGATTCAAGACATTTTTCTCGATTAGTGATCAAAATTCCACTTAAAAACTTTTCAATTCAAGTACCCAAAATTGGGTACCATAGGGAGAATAACAACACTAACAATAAACACAACGTAGAGAATTATGCATTGAAGTAATTCTTGAAAACAAAAAAATCAACGAACCTGAGTATCTATCTTATTAAAGTAGAAGTACTTTATGATTTTGTTTGGATATAAGAATAGCAAAATTAAAAAAGATAGTTGTTTGGATACAAACATAATAAATATCTATTAGCATCTTATGGACTCACATAATTACTTATCAAAGAGGAATATTCTACTATATTGGACTAAGTTACCTTTTTTTAAGGATCGTATATATTTGTTTCGCTGGGAGTTTTCTCCTCATTAAATCCACGATCCCAAGAATATCTGTTCATTTAAAACAAGATCACAATCTTTTTCCCCACGCAATTATGGCAATGTGGCAATGTGGTATAAAACAAATCATATAAAACATGGTATGGTTTTAAGAAATTTCAATAGGCCTTCTAATTTAGAAATACATAAATGAAAAGCAAATGCTAAATATATTTTAATATATTTTAACAAGTTATTTCAAATATACAATGAAAAAACATATATACTAAAGTATTCGTTTTTTTCATGGTGTCTCAAGTGCATTAAATACAATAACAATCATATGATAGCAAAGAACTTTGATCATACTTTATAAAACCCAATATTTTATAATTAAGTACAAGTTGATAATTATTATTATCAAAGAAAACACCCGTCCAGTCGGGCGGGTCAAGATCTAGTATTGTTTTATATCTGATATCTCTGTACATACTTGACCCAAATTTGAAAACAACCTACTTCTCGCCTAGCTTGATGACACCACTCTCAGTCCTTTCTATGTAAAAGTCATTGCCTTCACGCCACGGGTTCGTTCTCCCACACCAGTTAACACAGAGAAATCACATGTTCACCTCAAGAAGTACCCATTAATAAAATAAAACTACTGTCCACAATGTATAAACAAACTCTGAAAGTACACATTGTCAAGAAGGCTTGCAGAAAGTGAGACATTGATTAAGTGTAGCACAAGCTTCTTATTAATTTCATCTCTCTCGTTGTTGGGTTCTCCAAGAACATTCATGAAGTGTCCAATACTAGCCCTTCCAGCAGGAAACTATGTAGATAGAAAGCACCCAAAGGTCAGATCTCAAGTATTAACACCTTTATTTTTATAACCGAAAGACTTCAATTCTGCATATTTACGATATCTAAAAATCAAACTACCAAGCAAGAATTCGAACCAAGGCAGCCAAGTCCTATCAATCCATCATAAACAATGAAAAATAAGCAAGCATATACCAAAAGAAGTAAGAATCAAGAGGAAGCGGATGAACCACCCTGACTCAGGATCCTTCGAAAAACAATCTTTGGCTGAGAACCATATTTGACAGATCGAGATGAGGTAAAATTTTAAACCTAACAAGGAAGAATTTATGTCTTAGACATAAAGACAGAGAGGAGATTTAGACGGCATGGATAGAGATAGAGAGAGAGAGGTCTAACCGTGGTGTGGTGGTGATGGTGGTGGGACGGCGAGCGTGACATCGTAAGCAGGAGGAGGATTCATCAAAAGACAGAGAAGCTGCTCGGTTGATTCTTTCATCGAGTTCGTAGCATCGCTGATTTCTCGTGATTAAATATGATAAAGGAGAGATGTGAGATTGAAGAAACCAGAATTTGTGGGTATTGAGATGACGCTTGACCCACAAGAGTTGGGATCGATTAGGGTTCTGATTCACTGTGTGATGGTGCCAGAAATAAAAGAGATGATGTTTGATAAGAAAAATGGAAAAAAAAAAGAAAAAAGAAGATGTCGTGAGAGTGACGGAAAACCAAAAGATTAGTTAAGTATTAGGCTTTAAAATAATTTTAAGCTATGGTCGTGATTTTTACGTTCCCGCTTAATGAAATTCTTTTGTAGCGTGAATTTAATGTTATGATAAAAATGTTATCAATACTCATATTTTTTTGTATTGTACTGTTGGAACTGCATTAGGCTATTGATGGAACTAAATAATGTATCTTTTGTGATTCACAAAGCATGGGCTTTTATGATTTTAGTGCTACAGATTATATAACATCAAATATGTTTTGGTTTTGGCTTACATAGAAAATGTTAAAAAGAGCGTAGATTCTTACCGATGCTTTGCATTCTTCTAGAGAAATATCATCTAGTAAATATGCTTATATTTAAATATAAATTAGGTGGATTTGCTAAAAACAACCTAAAATTTCAATCTAAACCTAAAAGTGTACCCTAATTTCAATCAAATGCAAAACCAACCTACAAGGGTGATAAACGTACTATTTAACCCTTATGACCAAACAAAAAACAGAAGTGTATTTTACGTTTCTATCCTTTGTTAGTCTACACGTAACAGAAAGAAGTCTACATAAATGTAGACCTCATACGAAGTCTATTCACTCGGTAGACTTGTTATGTAGTCTACACCATAATTTTATCTAATAATTTAATTTTAAAAATCTATAAAAATAATTGTTGTAATATTTTTAACTAATCATTAATATAATGGATAATATGAAGTACAAAAAAAATAAAATTTTATATAATTAAACACTTTTAAGGAACATTTAGGGTTTGAGATTTTTGGTTAAGGGGTTCGTAGATATATTATAAAGTCTACATATATGTAGACTTTCTAAGTAGTCTACTCACAGTTTAACCTAACCGGATTTAACCAATATAATTTGATGATCAAATAAAACATTTACGGTTTGAGATTTGTGGTTAAGGGGTTCGTAGACATATTATAAAGTTTACATACATGTAGACCTTTGTTTTAGTCTACACACAATTTAACCTAACCGGATTTAACCAATATTTAGGGTATAGTAGATTTACAGTAAAGTTTACTTATATGTAGACGTCTATTTCAGTCTACGTTAATTTTTGTTTACCAAAATAAATTATTTTAAAATTAAAATTAACTAAGCGGGAAGTGAAAATGAATTTTGGAGCCTATTTTTCCATATTGGCGCCAATATTTAGGGTATAGTAGACTTACAGTAAAGTCTACTTATATGTAGACGTCTATTTCAGTCTACAGTAACCAATTTAACCTAACCGAAAAAAATACACAGTATAAAAATACTTTTTTAGGGTTTTCTGGTAAAAAAAATTCTAATCATGCCGTTTAGATCTGAGGCGGTTTAGGGGGCGATTTCCGGTGAGATTTCCGGCGAACCCTCTCGGAATCACCATTCACCACCACGACTATCACCACTATCCTCTCCCATCCTTCAGCCATCTCCACCTTGTCTCCTCCTCATCTCATCCTCGTCACCACCACTACTCTCCGCCTCGTCTCCTCCTCATCTCCACCATTACTTTCCGCCTTGTCTCCTCCTCATCTCCTCCTCGTCATCACCATTACTCTCCTCCTTGTCTCTCTCTCTCTCTCTCTCTTTATATGTGTTTATAAAGAGTCTCTGCATCTCTTATTGTTTTGATTAAAGTGTTCAATTTTCGTTCTAGGGTTTGTATATGTTCAATTTATTTGCTGTAAATTGAAATGCATATGTCATTGACGAAAATTGATGAAGTGTTATGAGTTAATACATGTTTGTAGAGTACAAGCATGTGTTGTGTTTTATTGATTTCTCTGGCTCTTTTTGTTGCAGGTTGCTCCCAGAATTTTACTGCAGACTACGGATTTGTAGACTTTTACTGTAGACTACGGATTTGTAGACTGTCTTATAGGTCTACATTAATTTAGACTGAATATACAGTCTACATAGAAAAATCTATTAAAAATCTACATACAAAGGTATTGGAGAGCACAGAGTAAGTGTAACAGTTGTTTTAATTACACTCTAATGATCATCTCTTGTTCTTGCTTCAGGGAGTATATGTTCCTTGTTTACCACGTAACAACAAACAAAAACGTGTAGACTTGTTCTACTCTAGCTGGTGCATTGGACCAGGTAAAAATCACTTTGTAATTATTCAAACATTGAAATAACATAGCTTAATGATGTTATATATCACTTTATGCAGTGGAGTCAAGAAGAGACGATGGAGTAACAAGTGCATGTGAAGTGATTTTGTTTCACCATGAAGACATGGGGATACCAAGGGAGATTGCAAAGCTTGGAGTGAGACGAGGAATGTGGGGAGCAGTGAAGAAGATGGAACTTCAATTTTGTTTGAAACTTTAATTTTGTTTGAAACAATTTTGTTTAAGAGACCCAAAATGGGGTTGTGGGATAATCATGCTCTTATGAAAGTTTTTTATTGGTTATCCCACTGCTTCTTGTCAAGTATAGAGCAGTGTTGGTCTTGAGTTTTAGAAGACCAGAAGCAAAGAAAAAAAAGGATGCCTTTGGTATAATAATAAAAAAAAATTAACACCTGCATAATAGAACATCCATAGCAATAAGACAACTCATAAGTTCGACACATAACACTAACACATCTAGAGTTTTTCACCACCCATTCTCTGTATACAACGAGTAATTGAGCCATCTTCTGCAAAAAAAAATACAGTTTACATAATTAGCAAACATTAGAACTCAAAGTAATAGAAAAATTAAGACCAACGATTTTAACAAAAGTTCATCAAATAAGACAACATCCAAAGCGACAATACAGTTGATAATTTAAAGACATAAGACATAAGACAACATCCAAAGCAATAAGACACCATCCTAAGCAATAATACAATTGATCAATTCAACACATAAGAGATAATACATAAGACAACATCCAAAGCAGTAAGACAACACTGGTTTAACTTGGACAGTTTGGATGTGACCTGGTTGTTTGCACTGTGACAATTAACGTAGACTTACTAATATGTCTACAAATGTTTCCTAGTAATATAGCAAAATCAAAAGTATTATACTTTCATAATTACAACAGTTTTTCTATCCAAAATCACTCAAACCCATTAGGATTAACTATTACACACTTTCAAACGAAAAAATTGTGAAAACATTTAATGCATAGTACACAAATTAACTTTTAATGTAAATTTCGAAATAGACTTCATGTTCAGTCTACAACGCTGTAGACTTTCTTTTCAGTTTACATCCGTAGACGGTCAGATAGGTCTACTGTTTGGGTTAGTTTTTGCAATTGACTATTTTACGGGTTACTTTTTATAGTTGAAAAAAAGTTGTGATTTTATTTAAGCAGACTTCGTTTTCAGTCTACAACTTCAAAAATGTTAGTTTTCGCTATTGACCAGAATTTTTCCAGGATTTGACTTTCAAAGGTAGACTAAATATACAGTCTACATATTTTAATTTTTTTGAATGAGGTTAGTTTTGCAATTGACTATGTTTGACTTTTTAGGGGGTAGACTGAAATGAACGTCTACAGATTTGTAGACTTCGAAAGAAGTCTACTCTCAAATCCGACGAGTCAGTTTTGCATTTGACCAAAATAAAAAAATAGACTTCACGGGTAGTCTACATTTTTTTTTCGGGAAGAGCAGACTGCATATTAAGTCTACGTATTAAAAAAAATAAATATATTTTTAAAAAGTTTTAGTCAAACACAAAACTAACCTTTTCAACGTAGTCAAAATTTTGGTCAAATGCAAAACTGACCTCTTTGTAGACTTATGTTGAAGTCTACGGTTCGTAGACTTATGTTGAAGTCTACATATGAAAAGTCAAAAGTTCATTCAAATGCAAAACTAACCTCTTTTGCGTAGTCGTCTTTGTAGGTCTACGTACTTTTTCGTTTTTTGTTGTCAAAGGTTAAGATGTAGACTGTCGGGGAAGGCTACATTACAAAAAAAAATCTGTTTAGTCAATTGCAAAACTGACCTGTGCGTTGACAAGTAGACTGCATTGTATGTCTACATAAGGGCGTAGACATATAAAACAGTCTACTATCGCGACACAGATCTGAGAAACAACTTAAACCATGAAAATAGTTACCTTTTTGCAGTGTGAACCTCGTTTCCAGCCTTTTCAACCGTCCAAACTCCAATATTGACCAAAATGAAACATTTTTGACGATTCACAAGTGAAAAAAACGAAATTATGAAGTTTATGATTATGAAAAGAGAGATTTTTAGATGGAAATGTAGAGAAAATGAGAGGAAATGAAGATTTGCTTGTTTAGAATGAGAAAAAAGTGGTTGAAAATTTAATTCTAAAGCTTTAAGAGATCAAAAATGGTGGTTGAAAATATTGATGATGATGGTATAGTTGTAATTAAGAAGAAATGTTTAGGGTGTATTTGGTTTTTTGTATTTTTCGAAATTAATAAATAAATAAATAATAATGGCAAATTTGTAAATAATTCAAAAACTTATGGGTATTATGGAAAATTCAATGATGAATAGTAACTAAAAAAAAGAGGTTGGTTTTGCATTTGACTTGAATTTTTAGGTTGTTTTTGAAAAACCCCCTATAAATTATGATTAGAATAACTTTTTGTTTTAAGAGATTTATTTTCATTTCTTAAAATTTAGTTATATCCAAAATAAAATATTATGAAATAATGTATAAGATATATCTTGTTATGAAATTAATAAATTAATTTATTTGTAACTATCACTATAAGAATTTGATTATATAAATAGACTATGATAGTCCTAAAAAGTTTTTATAACTGAAAATAGTTTCAAGGGTCAAAATGATCACATATGTTTCATTAAAGAAGTTAATGACAATTACACTCCCACTTATAGATATATTAAAAATTAAATAAATAGTTAAATAAATAATCTTAAAAAAGAAAATTTTATTTTCAGGAAGAATGGATTTTTTTTTATTTTCTTTCTTTTCAAGTTTTCTTTAAAAAATATATTTTCTTAGGAAGAGTTTATGAAGACATTTATGGGGATATGTATGATTTTTTTTCTGAATTTGAATTTAGAACATGAATGTGTATGATATCTTCCTAGATTTGATTTTATTAAGACCTTCCTCATGAGTACAATATCTTCATATAATTTAGGAATATAATGCTAGATATGTATAATATCTTCACAAATTAAAAATAAACTTTCATAAATGTGTATTTAATAGATTCTTAATGTGTATTTAGAAATATTTTCATGAATATATATACATATATATAATATTTATGAATACCTTATTAAATTTTAATTATATGTATATTTAATAAGATATTCATAAATATGTACAACGTGTTCTTAAAAATTTTGGAAGATCTTCATGGATTTGATATCAATTATTTTCTAATGTTTTTATATATATTTAAAATCATCGTTTTTAAAATTTTGAGAGATGTTATATACTGAATAATATTTTCCTAAATATATGTAAATTAAATTCATGAATATGACATGAAATTCTTAAATATAAATAAAACTCACATTCAATAAGTCTACTTACACATTTATGAAATTATTTCTGAATTAAGAAAATTACAAATGCATGAAGATATCATATACGTAACTCAAATCATAAAGATATCATACATATTCAATAATGTAATCCTAAGCTTTTAAAATAAATATCATTTTCCAAAATAATTTTGAAAAAAGAAGTTGAAAACCAAAATTGAAAAAGATCAAAAAATATTTTTGATTTTATTATTGTCGAATTTTTAATATCTATCTATTTTTATATACTTTATAAATAACTATTTAGGTTGATGATAAAACTAAAAAGAGACTATTTAGGAGACTTGATTATACTGTTATTTGTTTACTTAATAAAGTGTTAGATTTCAAAATTTTGGGAACATTTACTTTTCAAATTATTAAACAAATTATCCCTAGTTAGTATAGTTTTAATTTTAAAAATCTAGGATTTAAATTTGGATGATCTTAAATAAAAACAAAAATATACATTAGTTTTTTTTCTTTTGGTGCATATATATATAGTAGCCCTACTTGACATACTTATGTCTAGGCTTTCGAAGTTACTGTCTCATCCGGCCGTAAAAGATGGGCGCACGAGACCTTCTAAACCTTCGAGAATCAGTAGGGAAACAAAACGATAACCTGTGGAGGCTGGCTAAGCACGTGATCGCCACCACCGCCGGTGAAACCTCAAACCTCATGTTTTCTCCGGCGTTGATCAATGTTATCCTCAGCTTTATCGCAGCCAAATCTCCCGGAGCCACCGAAGAAAAGATTCTCTCTTTACTACAAGCTTCTTCCACCGATGAGCTTAACGCTGTGTGCTCCAAGATAGTAACCATGGTCCTCGCCGACAGCACAGCAACTGGCGGACCAATGATCTCGGCAGCGAATGGTGTCTGGATCGACAAGTCTCTCACTGTGGAACAGTCTTTCAAGAATCTCTTGGAGACTTCGTATAAGGCTGCTCTCAACCAAGTTGACTTTCGCACGAAGGTATAGTTTTCTAGATAACCTAACTTCTTAGCAATGCGGATTTGAGTATAGCTAGGGGAAAAATATCCGTAAATTAAAAAAAAAATATCCGTAAATTATTAAAAACTTAAAAAAATTCGGATATCCCGGACACCGAATATCTGGATTGCTACGGATCAAATCGAACCTGATAATTGATTATTCAAACGAAACAGATCGAATCACAAATACTTCCAAATACCCGGATATTCGATCTATGTCCACCCCTACCTATAAGTATAGGTAGTAGTGAAACATTAGGTTCGTCCCCCAAATAATGCATGGATCTAAATCATGAGTAAATCATGAGTTCTGAGTCCCCATCTATCGAACTTTAATCACACATGGGTATCTAGCTCCCATTATGAGGATATCTAATTGCAAAATATCTAATTCCTATTGCAAGCAAACCGGTTGCTTGTCCAAAAATTAAGGAAAAAAAATCATTATTTTTTTTTATTAAATGTTAACGTACAAAAATTCTCAAATCCAGTCTGATGTTTCATGTTGAATAGCTTTGTGTGTCTTTATTTGTTTTGTCTTAAAAGGCTGATGAAGTATGTGAAGAGGTGAATGCATGGGTTGAAAAGCAGACAAGTGGACTCATCACTGACCTCCTTCCACCAAAGTCTGTGTCTCCTTTGACTGATCTCATATTTGCTAACGCCTTGTTCTTCAACGGAAGATGGGATAGAGAGTTTGATCCCTCGCTCACTGAAGATTCAGACTTCCACCGTCTTGATGGAACCACAGTACGGGTTCCCTTCATGACCGATGACGTCTTCGGTTACCATATCGATGTCTACCCCGGTTACAAGGTACTCAATCTACCTTACAGACAAGGAAGTGACTGGGAAAAAGACGGTCGTGGTTTCTCGATGGATATCTATCTCCCTGATGACAAAGATGGGTTACCTGCAATGCTTGAGACCTTAGCTTCTACTCCTGAGGAAGAGGAGATTCCTAGCCAGTGGGCAGATTTAAAAGAGCTTAAGATTCCAAGGTTTAAATTTGGTTTTGACTTTGAAGCATCGAAAGCTCTGAATGGTTTGGGGTTGAATCTACCATTGGAGACTATCGTCCACAAGTCTTGCATTGAGGTTGATGAAGTGGGATCCAAAGCTGCAGCAGCTGCTGCTGTGATGAGCTTTGGCGCTTGTGGTCCTGCGGAGAAGAAGTATGACTTCGTGGCTGATCATCCTTTTCTCTTCCTTGTCAAAGAATGGAGAAGTGGAGTGGTTCTGTTCCTTGGCCAAGTTCTTGATCCTTCTATGCATTAATTTGTGTCTAAAAACTCAAAAAAGTGTTAATGTCTTTTCAACAAGGGAACATTTCAAATAAGAACTTCACCTAGTCCTCGGATTATTTTGTTGTCTTTTTTCATAATATTATGTCTGCCTTTTTTTGACATTGAACTACTCTTCAATTCGTGGATATATCTTTGGAATAATAATGATGAGTTTTTGATTGGTCCAATTAAACTAAAATTGTTTTCATATAAGTCCCATTGTAGAACCCTTTTGCATCATTGTCTCCTTCAAATCTTCTACTAAAGCTCTGCTCGTAGTCATGGTATACAAAATGGGATATCGAAATGTAACTGATGCAGTTGAAGGAAATTTGTGTGGTTTGTGATGTTAATCACATAGTTTAATTATAATATTATTTAATATCTTAATCAAAAGCAATTAAACATTTTTTTTAAAAAAAAATCTAACAATATCTTTTTTAATTTTTTTAAAAATTTATTTCGTAATTAATTAATATAAATTATAATTATCACTAAAATATAATTATAAATTAACATTAACTCAGTTTTGATTTTAAAACATATAAATATTTTAATTATATTTTACTGATAATTAAAAATTAAAATAATTATTTTCAAAGAATATTTTTTTTAAAAAAAAATTAGAATTATTTTAAATATTTATTTATATTTTAAATAAAAGATATTAAAATATATCTTATCTATTAAATTTGAGTCATATTTTTTTTCATGTGTTATATTTTAATTTTGGACTATTAAACATATTTTAATCTAAATTATTTATATTAAATGATATAACATATTTATTTATATATGTAATTTATCATAAATATGTTTAACCAATTTAAATAAAATTACTCATTAATCTGAAACCAATCCACAATGTATTTCAAAAATAAAATCACATCGGCATAATAAACAATTCACATATCTTACATTCCATAATGTTTCTAATTTTCCAAAAAACTAACCAGTTCTAAATGAAATTATATATATATTAAATCTATTTTTTTAACATATCATATATTCACTAATATATTCAATTAAAAGCGTATTCAAAATAGATCATATAAAAATTAATTTTCTAAAAGATCTCAAATCATATGAAACTCGATGAAAAATTAAAGTTAAGGTTAGTGGGTCAAAGTGACACATTTAAAGTTAGAGTTTGAGTAAACTTCTCTCTGTCACTTCATATACAAATACTTATATTAGGTATTCAGAGCTCTGTGACGACATATGATTCTTCTAGAAGGTATAAATAACAAACTTAAACAATCTATAAAGTAAAATAAATGTTTAATTATAAAAATGAAACTTAACCGCGCATGACGCGGGTTCTATTCTAGTTTAAATTATTTTATTGGATTTTAAAATCTAAGATTTTAAAGACCCGGATCCGACAAGACCCTATCCGAATCCAATCCCAGGACCCGAGTGCCGAGGCATGACCTGCAGTATAGATAGATCCACATAAAAATGTTGATACAAGTACTAAAGACAATCTTCAATGGTGCTTCATTTTCTATTTTTACATTATCTCAAATAAACACTAAAAGAAAACAAACTGATTTCCGAAAGAATTCCCTACAGAAAAAATCTGTCAAAATTTCCAAGGAAATCCCGCCAAAATTCTGATGGAACTAAAATTTTCATCATGAATCTTCAGGGAATTCCCAACCGATTTCTGAAGGAAACGAAAAATGACTTTCATCGAATTCCTAACGGAAACCAAAAAATTGACTTCCGTCGGAATTCCCATGGATTACTAACATAAGTCAATTTATGATCTTGAAAATCTAAAAGTTTATGGATTAAAGGGTTCAAAACATTATTAGATCATATGATAAGTAAAAAACAAGTTGCAACATAGTAAACACTCAATATGTGTTTCTAAAATAACATCATCTAGATATGATTTGATTAAGTCATAAATATATACTCAAACAATTAACAGAATTCCTTGATAATTCTATAATTATTTTTGATAGTGTGTGAAAGATATAAACTTTTGTATATTAATAATATAACGTAACCAGATTTTTGATAGTTAATTTTTCATTTTTCTTGAACCTAAACCATAATTCGTCGAGAATTCTCGATGGACTGATTTCCATCAGGATGCGATGGGGAATTTGCGACGAATTCTTGATAGAAACAAAAAAAAATTTGACTTCTTTCGGAATCCTTCAAGAACTCCCCACAAAAGTCATATTAAGATTTTGAAAATATAATAGTTTAGGGGTTAATTGTCTCAAAATATTATCGGGTCACATGATTAGTGTAAAACATGTTTGGACGTAGTAAACACTCAAAACTTTTCTTAAAATGACATCACTTAATGGTAACTTGATTCAATCATAAACTTCAAGACATTATTATGTAGGATAATTCTCTCAAAAGATTCTAAAATAGATTTTTCACCAAAATAACACACAATAAAGAAAATGACTAAAAAAATTCATTAAAGAGGTAAAAGACTCTTATATCCTTACTTTGTAGATATTTAAATACACATAATTATTTAAATAAACATTTAAAACTATATTATTTTTTGAATAATGTGCTTTTGAATTCAAATTTTTTTTATTTCTTTGAAATTTCAGAAAAAAAAATCAGTTTTTTTTTCTTTCCAAAGTTTTATGCTGAAATCCCAAAATTATTTTTGAAATTATTTTGAAAAATCTTATTTTATTTTTTTAGTATTTATTTATTTAGCTTTAAAAAATCTATCCTAAAAAAATCCACCCTTCAAATCTAAAATTCTAAATGTACATTAGTTAATTTTAAAAGTATAAATGTCTATTTATCTCTTTAATTAAATATTTTGGTCAAATTTACCCTTGTTTGCTATATTCTAATATTTTTGATAAAAAAAATTTAAGGTTATCCTAAAGAATTTGTGTGTTATGTATATATACAGAAACAATTATCAAAATTCTTCGATAATTTTATAAAAATAGTTTTTAAGTGTTTTTCATAATGTGTGAGGATAATAAACTTTTGTATATCAAATGGTATAACATAATTGAATACTTTCAGTAGTTTTCTTTTCATTTTTATTAGCCCTAATCCACAGTTTATGGGGAATATCTGACGAATTGATCACGAATTCGCGAAGGAAAAAAATTAACTTCTGTTGGAAATACGTCAGCAATTTCATCAAAAAATCAGAAGAATATGAAAATGACTCAAAAATATAAACCGCCATTTTTTTTTAATTTAGTGCGTGAAAATGGAATCTCTGACAAAGTCCCGACTGATTGTTTTGTCGAAATTTTTAATACATATTTACCCAAAAACTTTTTCTTCATATTAGTCTCTCTCTAAAAACATACAAATCACTTTCTCTCACCAGTCTCTCCCAAAACTGAATCTCTCTTTGCCCAAATCATTCCAAATTATGTAAGTTTTCATTTTAGCAGAGAATCTTAAATTAGAACTTTGTTAGGTTGTTGGTTAAATGATCTGGAAGTTAGTTTTAGGGATTTTAAAGTTAGACTTTGTTGTTTACGCTTAATCACCGTGGTGAGGCCATTGTGTGCACCATAGAGATATGATTCCCCAGAACACTGTTGATACCAGTACTAAGAAACATTTAGGCTTACTCACCGTGGCGAGGCCATTGTCTGCACTATAAAGATGACTTGTCCTATTGATCATAGACACTAAAACATATGTAACAAAAGGTAAACCTAAAATGGAAACCACAAAAGCTAAAGCCTAAAACCCAACCCAAACTGATAACAAAACTACTTGATGGTCACAAACTTGTTAGTACCGTGCCTAGCCCAGTGGTTCCTGAGGTCAACCGGGCGAGTGAGGTCATAGCCTTCACCAGCAAGCCTCATAAGGAGCTTGACATAAGCACCATTGCTCATTTTCCTGCCAGCGAGACGAGTACCAGGCCTTGTGGTGCTCATTGGTAGTGGGAATGTTGATATGCTAATGGTACAGCACGAGGATTGCCAACCCCCCATGCCCCATTTGTAGCAAACCTTTGGAACGCCTGTACATGAACAGACAGGAGGAGGAACACCAGAAACATCGAAGCTAGAGATGTCAACAACGTTGATGTCAGGATTCTTTTTCTCACGCTTTATTTCCGGGATGTTCAGTGTTTTCTTTGGATTTTTGGGTGCAAAGCGTTTCTTACTTTGTGGTTTTGGCTTCAACGCTTTTGAAGCAGACAGCTTCGTGAATTTCTGCTCCAAATCGTTTCTGGATTCTCTTGTAGGAGGAGGAAACAAACGAACTTGAGGAACCATGGTAACTTCAGCAGGTTCTGCTTGAGGGAGTTGAGAGAGATCAATGCCTGTGGTCCTTGGAACAGGGAAGTAGGAATGGAACCAATGAGGTTTAGAAGTAGGCAAGCTTGTGTCCTTGCTTGTGCTTGTAGCAGGTTGCAGATGGTTTCGTGATGGATCTGAATTCATCTCGTGGTAAGACCGCAGCAGCTTTCTGCATTGATTTCAAGAGCAGACAAGATTAGCCAACATCCCTAATCAAACAAGGATCCAGAAGCAAGACAACTATCAAAGAGACATTCAACATCCTCAACTTAATGCCTTGAGCATAATCAGACAAAGGTTTACAAGAACGGCAGAACAGATATGAATATGTCTAATTATGCACACATACATCTACATATCTTCAAGAAATAGCCGAACTAACTCTAACTGAGATGCTCCAAACTTAAATGCAATACAAGCTATTCTAAAGAGCCCACATAATCAGAAGACAGATACACATATCTAAAGCGTAAAAGAGAAGACTTTTTATCTTTCTTGAATCGTTTGAGTGAAACTTGGCAAACCCAGAAGAGATTACGAAATAAGAAGCAAAACCCATGATCGGAAAATCTCAACTCACAACCGTCAACCATGAAAGATCAAAACTTGGACTAGGGTTACAAAGGAATCATACATTGAAACAGAGTCGAGTCCAAGACAAAGTGATCTTTAGGCAGACGCAGACCAGAGAAATCGACGAGAGCTTACCAACGGCAACACTTTCGGTGCTACGATCGCACTCCACTCCGGCCACTCTCTCTCTCGAATTCTAGGGCTCACCGAATTTCAAAACAATCCGCTACTTATTCACCACACTCCACTTTTATGCGATTATAAAAAATATTGGGTATAAGGAAATTAAGAAACCAGTGGGCCCAGAGAAAAAGATAAGTTCAGTTTAAGCCCATGTAGTTCATGGGACGGATCTTAAAACCTCACTCATCTAATCTATTAAATTAGAGTTCTATAACTTTTTTATTTGTGATGTTTTTATTTAGACCATTTATTAAAAAATTAATAAAAATATACATAATTTAATTATAATATCTTAATCAAAAGCAATTAAACAGTTTTTTTTTAACTCTAACAATATCTTTTTAGATTTTTTTTTAAATTTGTTTTCGTAATTAACTAATATAAATTATAATTATCACTAAAATATAATTATAAATTAACATTAATTCATTTTTGATTTTAAAACAATTTTTTAAAACATATAAAATATTTTAATTATTTTCAAAGTATATTAGAAAAATTGTTAGAATTTTTTTAAATATTTATTTATATTTTAAATAAAAATATATTACAATATATCTAATATATTAATTTTGAGTCATATTTTACTTTTCATGTGTTATATTTTTATTTTAGACTATTAAACACATGTTTATCTAAATTATTTAAATTACATGATATAACATATTTATTTATAGATATAATTTATCATAAATATGTTTAACAAATTTAAATCAAATTAGTCTTTAATCTGAAACCAATCCACTATGTATTTAAAAAATAAAATCACATCTACATAATAAATAATTCACATATCTTACATTCTTTGATGTTTGTAATTTTTTCAAAAAACTAATCAGTTATAAATGGAATCATATATATTAACTTTAATTTTTAACATATCATATATTCACTAATATATTTAACTAAAAACGTAAAAACACATTCAAAATAAATCATATAAAAATTAATTTCTAAAAGATCTCAAATTATATGAAACTAGATGAAAAATAAAGGTTAAGGTTAGTAGGTCAAAGTGACACATTTAAAGTTAGAGTTGGTGTAGATTTCTCGCTGTCACTTCATAAACAAATACTTATATTAAGTATTCAGAACTCTGTGACGACATACGATTCTTTTAGAAGGTAGAAACAACAAACTAAAACTATTTATAAAGTAAAATAAATGTTTAACTATCAAAATGAAACTTAAGTGAGCAAGTCGCAGATTCTATTCTAGATAATTTAATAATTTTTAAATTTTTAAATTTTTCATTTAAATAAATTATCACTCATCATTAAAATGGGTTAAAATTCGTAAATTATATAATATTTTTATACAAAATAAATGTATTAACATAGGTTAAACATATATATATATATATAATTTTTATTTATTTTAAAACTCTCAACAATATATTTTTTAAAAATGTTTGTATATAAAAATATAATAGTATATAATAAACTTTAGTTCATATACTATTTAAAAATATGTTATTAGAAACTATGAAATTTTAGTAATTCATTTAAAATATTAAAGATAAATAAAATTTTAATTTTAAATTTATTTTTATTTAATTATAACAAAATCTATTGATATTTTTTTAAAAATAGTACCAAAAATTCAAATATTTTATTTATAAAATAATAGATTAGATGTAGTCACAAAAAAAATTCAAAATTCATTTAATGTTCCAAACTCAAAAATAGTTGTGTAATTTTGCAAAGTTTTCTTGACAATATATAAATTTTGAAAATAAATATTTAAACTCAAAATCATAATATTGAAAATTGCACAAAAGATAAAATCATAGATAATAAAAAAAATAACTTTTTGAAATATACCACGAAAAAACTATTTATATATGTTGTAAAAAATTAAAGCAATCTAATATTTTGAAGTCTTAATTTAAAAAAAAAAATAAAGCTTAATATCATAACATCTAAAAAATATCCTATATCTACAAAATTTACTAAAATAATATAATAGATACTGTTATGTATAAAATTTACTAAAAAATAAGGCTATATTATTTAAACAAAACAATGTTTTACTTATAAATCCCGTAAAATACTAAAATGATAGATGTTAAAGTATATTTTCTTATACACAACATGTAAAAAGAAATGATCTTAAATATATTTTTTTTATATAATATAAATAAAATTTAAAATATATTATATGCAAAATGTATAAATTAAAAGAAAAAAACATATTATGGAAAATTTTCTCTATTTTATTATTCATATGGTTATTTTATTGTACCTAACTCGAAAATATATTAGTAAGTAATAAAAAATAATAACAAAGAGAAATGTTTTAAAAAATCACTATATATAATAATATTAAATAAGAAATATAAACAATAATATTATAGATTTACACAATATATAATATTAAAATAGAAATTATATATTTATAACTTTTGTAATAATATGAATACATTTATAAAACATAAAAATATCCGCACGAACGTGCGGGTTAAAATCTAGTTTAATTTAAGCGTGGGATGTTTAAACATGCAGGATTCAACTTAGATTTTGAGTAAGATTTTCAAGTGATTTAACATATTCAATGTTATTTTGACATAAATTTTAAGACTATTTAAAATTAAGGGGAATTTCATTTTTACCCTAAGTTTAATACCACTTTACAAATTTACTTTTAATGAATGATTATTTTCGAAAATACCTTAACTTTTTGATGAAAATATACTTAATTAAATTTTCTAAATATTTATAAAAAATTAAAAATTCAACCCCACCTCTTTAACACTAAACCCTAAATAATAATCACTAAAGTGTAAACTCAAATGTTACTATATTTTTAATAGTGTGTATTTTTGCAAAGTGATACTTAACTTATGTTATTTTTGGTAATTTCTCTTAAAATTAACTATTATTTAACTTGACATTTCATAATTACTCTAAAATCCATTATTAGTGAAGTGATTTTTTAAAATTTTCAAATGAATTTAGAAGGTTTGGATAAGTTTATTAGTTAAAAAAATAAAAATGCAAATCAATGGTTTTACACGAGATTTTAGAGTATTTTTTAGTAAAAATTATATTAAACTCGTAAAATTAGGGATGAGCACATGAAAAATACACAATATTTTCGGATTCTTGATACTTGGCTTGACTTGTTCAACTAGTTAAGTTTTCTACTAGTAATTGACTTGTTTAAAACGAATACTTTCGATACCAAGTATTTGTTAAAATTTTGATTATTTGTAAGTTACTTGACTTGTTCCTTTAGTTGCTTAAATAATTAATAAAATCTAAAATACTTGAATTTAAAATATTTGAAACTCAAGATACAACAGATTTTGGATTGAAAATTAGTTTATTAGCTTTCAGATTTTTCTAAAGTTTTTTTTATTTTAAATCACAAATCTCTACTGAGTTTTTTTTACAGTAAAGTAAATGTCACATTTATATTGAGTTTTGTTTATAAAACCTAAATGTTAACAACACCTATTTAATGAATATTAAGTATACTTATTATATTAAACATGAATATCAAGTACACTGGTCAAGTAGTTACAAAAATAGCGAGGCTTGATTCTTGCTTTCTACTTGCAAATAATAAAAGTTAGATACTTGTTACCCAACTTGAAACTAATGAATAGTTTCTTTTTCAAGACGAATACGGTACAAGTAGCAGATAAAAAATAACCAAATAATTATGCCCAACTATACTCAAAATTTTAGATGGACTACCCCTTAGTCCAACGGTTTTACTAAGAGTAATTAATATTTCTACATTAACAGGTCTTGAGATTAAAACTAATCTAGTTTTTTATTCATGTGTTTCTATGTTGTACAAAAGTAGATGTCACATACCGAATTTGAGAAAATAATTGTTTCACCTGTAGTTTTCATTACTTTTCATTAAAAGCTGATGTGATATTCAAAGTGTCAATTAAAATATCATTTTTGTGCTTCTAAAACAAGTGAAATTCTCTCTTATTTTTATTTTTTATTTTTCACAATTACCAAATAGCTAATTTGGTTTTGGTTGTGCTACACCAATTTATCGAGACGAACGAAACGTGAGATTGTTTGGCTTTGTTTGTTGAGAATGATGGTTTTGTTGGTGATTACACTTCATTCAAATTCAAGACTTCATCGAAAAATCAGCAAAATTTTCATTTACCATGTGGATTACCATGTTTGACACACGATCCCCAAAGTAGATGTAGAAAGGATACACCGTTTAACTCCGATAGACCATGAAAAGAAATTTTATGTTTTAATCTTTATCTTAATTATGCTACTATATTGGCAATAACAACATTTTCTTGCTATTTTTGGAGTACTTTATTCAGAGAGTGTGGTGGGAAGAAAAAGGATAGGCAAATGAGACTTTTACGAAGGAATGGTGAATTATGTGGATGAATTCGTCGTCGATCGCGATATTACCTTTTTGAAGATTTGTGGAAGGTATATGCTATCAGAGATCACAGTTCCTTACATGATTTTTACATTTTTCTGAAAAAAGATGTTCAAGTTTATCCTCAATGCCAATGATATGGTGATTCTTGCGCACAACATTTTGACAGAACTCCTACCTTCAACCTTCGTAACATGGTATTAGGTAATAGTGATAATAAACAAGAAGATGAAGTCTTTAGACAGAAAAGAAACATGAGAAGATAGAAGTACACCTCACTGAATATGCAAAGAAGCTTCTTATAAATTGGTTGAACTGGACAACGAGAAGAGTAAGTAGTTTCGGTCTAGATTTATCATTAGTTTGTAAAGTGTTGCAGAGATTTGTTTTAAAGAGATGGTTGAGATGTTGTTCTCTAGATCGAGTTTTGTGGAGTTAATAAAAGATTTAGTGGAATAATTTTTATTTGCATTGGGTTCACTGTTATCTTAGATAATAAAATAATATGTAATTCAACATATATATATATATATATTTGAAAAAAAAAATAACTAGTGTTGACTGATTTAAAATTTCATAAATGAATATAAAAATAATATGTTGAAATTTACTTTAAATAATATTAAACAAAGAAATAGATTTGATTGGATATTGCTATTATATGTATATTGGAATGTATAAATATAAAGAAAAAATAAATTAATACCAAAGTAAACGTTAAGCAAAAACAAAGACTTTTTCAATATTGTAAAGTATAATAATTTTAGTTTATTAAGAGTATTTAGAGTTATGGTAATTAAAAAGTATTTTGCAGTTATTTGATAAAAATAGGTTAATGGTAAAGATGTAGTTTTAGTTTAGTTTTCTAATATGCACTGTCTTGCTTAAGATATTTGTTTACAAATATTTATCAAGTACTGATCCATTTTATTAACATACAAAAAAATTCTCGATTACAAAGTTCCAATAATTTTTTTTCAATTCCAAAGCAAATAAATTCTATGATCACCAAATGTGTAATTGATATGCATTTAAATAATAACAAACATGAGTGGAGTTACATATGTAATTATTTAGATCGGCTTCTTCAACACCTCATCTTGTTATACCTCTTCTTCTTTTTAAGTATTCTTTCTTTCGTTCTTATTATTTTTTAGCATCACTAATGTTTTCTACATATCTTACATTTATTTTTTCCAAGAAATAGTCTATGGAAGTGGATTCTTCTCAGGTTGAGAAGAAGATTGAGGCGGAGAACAAGGAGGGAGAAATTGTACTGGACAAGAAAGAGCCTATGGAATTGGATGCCTCTGAGGTTGAGAGTGGAGAAGCAGAAGACCTCAAGGACACTGAAATGAAATCAAAGGAAGTTGTTACTGAGTGTGATGGAGAGGAGCTTGCAGAGAAAGAGACTGAGAACAAGGTCAGCATGGGCACGAAAGCAAACGGAGAAGAGAATGCGACTACTGGTAAGCCTAACCACGATGCAAAGGCAATTAATGCAGCTAATATTTTTCTAATTATCTTACATTTATTTTTTCCAAATATTTATATGTCTTTTAAATTGTAACGCAAAACAAGCGGTCAGTGAACCAAAAATATATCTTAAAAAATATCTTCAATCATCATATTATATTTTTACCATATATACAATCTCTTTGACTTTTACTTGTGCACTAACTGATTATACTAAACTTAAGGCCCAACGGGTTGAGATGATTACATCCGGAGGTACTAGGGCCGGAAAAATATCCTGACCCGAAGAACCGACCCGAAAATCAGGGTCCCGAACCCGATCGGACCCGGGGTAAATAACCGAATGGGTCTTCACTTGTTGTATCCGAAGAACCGGTACCGAACCCGATCCGAACCGAGAACCGAATGAGTATCCGAAAATATCCGAAATGTAAATATGTATATTAAAATATTAGTTATAATTATACTTATAATTAGTTGAATATTAAAATTAAAATTATAAATAAAAAATATTAGTTATTTTTAATACTTTTGTGTATTTTTGGATACAAATACTCAAATAAAACCATGTTAAATAAGTATTTTTGGTTATTTTTTTGTACTTTTTAGTAGTTTGGTTACAAAATACCCGAATCAAATCGGGTAATATGGTTACTTTAGATACAAATACCCGAACCCGTTTCAGATACATTGGTTATTTGGTTATTTTCAGGTTCCTAATCATAAGAACCGAACCCACCCGGACCCGGGAGAACCCGACTCGAACCCGACCCGGAATTTTGTAATACCCGAATGGGTTCTAATTTCAAAACCCGAAAAACCCGAAACCTGAAAGAACCGACCCGTACCCGAACGGGTACCCGAATGCCCAGGCCTAGGAGGTACAATCGACGAGAATGCGAATAACAAAAAGCACTACAACAAATCAAAGGATAGATGTGTTAAGGAGTAAAGAGATCCATAAAAAAACTTCACTTGAATCCCTATAACTGTTGTTAGGAACAACATAATATAGTAAGAGTGATCAACGTTGAGACTCAATAAAGGGAATTTGAGAGCGGTTGCATACCGTCTCTGATGGTCAGCCTTCGATTGACGACCATGTCAAAAAATTCTGCGCATAAGATAAAAAGAGAGATAGGAGACCTTGATACCAAAATATAGGAAAATTGGCTTGGTCGGAGAGCGGGTTAGAAGATTCCATTAAGGTAGCTTGGTCAAAGAAAGTTGATCCATGAACTCCGTTTCTAGAGAACCCGAACGGAAGAGCAAAATATGCAATTATCGAAAAGAAGAGACACATCGTGACAGTTATGGGCTCTTTGGAAGTGATGTCGAGCATCGACTTTCCCAAAAAACAATGACAAATAGAATTAAGTGTATGACTGGAACCTTTGAAAATGTAATTATCGAACGAGGAAAAGGCAATGAGATGCTCTTGACAATATTCAATGGAGGGATGGGAGTTGAGGCCAGACTGAGAATGAGGACTCCGATATTACTGTGTTGAGACACAAAGCTCGCAATGATACCTAAGCCAAACCGCAAGCCCATTACTAAAGGGGGGGGGGGGGGGGGGGGCTTATTGAACTGGGATTTCATAAAATATTAGAATTTTACCAAATCCTCTCTTATTGGATATGGTATTTACAAAAACTCTTTCAAATCCTAGGTTATTGGATATAACATTTGTAAAAATCCTATCAAATCACCCCTTATTGAAAAATATGAATTTCATCAATGATATATTTCAAGAATTATTGTGAATTATCAGAAAAAATGATTTACACTTGAATTTCAATAGACATGAATACCATGTAAAGAGATGGAATTTCAAAAAAAGAAGAAAAACACGATTATTATATATCTTCTCTTTAAACCTACAAACCCAAAAATAAAATTCATAAATTTAGAAAGAAATGAAGGGGTCAAATTCGGATCAAAGAGTCCCTTTCAAAGATAGAAACCTTTTCTCTGGTAAATGTACGGACGACGAAGTTATCATTACAGTAGATCGGCAACGTCGAAAGGTAGCTCTTTGAAAACAACGTTATATAACTTCTGAATAACATCATCATCTCATCAACACACGCCACAAAATTGATTGAAACGCCATTTCTCCTGAAGACCCGAACCTTCCACTTCTTCCTATAGTATAGACGGACATTATTAATTAATACCAAATGAAACTTGCTGGACACTGATACCACAAGCCAATGATTTGTGGTGATGTGAAAAAGCAAAGAGCTGGATGTAACTGCCTCATGAATCATGAGTCGTGATGATGTCTCTTGTGTTCTGGTCAATGTCGCCCTGAAAAGCCGAGACAGTGTTGTCGCAGCCTCTCATTATGTCAGCGAGTCAGTCCATCTTCGAATACAGCAAACATTACATATTTTTGCCATGTGTGTGGACCATTTTGATCATCACTATTACAAGATTTCAACTGAACTGTTGTTTTTTATACCCTTCACTCATATTTACATTTCTTATTCCAATATGCTTATATGGACTTGTGTGTATGCAGTGACTACACAATTACAATGGGAAGTGGAATTACTGAAACATCTTCTGTCTTATGGCATCAATTGTGGGATATACATAATGTTCTTTGAGTTCTTAGTACTTTAATTTACTTGAAGATCTTTGTTGTCACAGTCTAGATAAGTTTTGTTTTGCTCACATAATCAAAATTGTGTAGAAATCAGTCACCTTCAGAAGATCTTTGTTGTCACAGTCTATTGTCATTAGTTATTATCTCTTTGCTTTGCTTACGGGAAAATATGTGATATGTGAAGGTTAATCAGATATACAGTTTCTAACTAACGTATTGAGACCCCATCTTTGTATATGTAATCGAGAAAGATAGACTGGTTTGCTACATGTACCAAGCCACAAATTCCCAATCTTTAGATTTTTTCTGATCTTAACATGGTACTAGAATCATGAGTATAATCTTGATGTTTTCAGATGTCGTCTTCATATCTTCTGGGCAAGTATAATGTGTCTGTTTTTTTTAAATGAAATTCAATTATTCTTTTTTTTTCCTCTAAAATCTCCAAATTCCATTCTAATTACCTCCTAAAGATTTGTTCAAATCCCGTTTTTTCATAAAATCCCTTGAATTTGGTATATCTCCAAATCCCCACAAATCACCAATCCAATAAGCCCCACTAAGATTTTAAATCCATACCAAGAGATTTGTTGGATTGAACCTGTATTACTGTATCGTGACACATAGCTCTCGAGGGGGCGTATTACAATTAAGTTTCCTACATTAATATTTGGAAGAGATCCTAAGAATATATAACAAAGATATGTCACATTTACTTATCACCAATTGGTTTTAGATTGGAAGCTCATCTACACAACACAAGTGACACAGTGACTAGCCATGTTAATATTAGCTTCCTCTCTTTTGATGTGGTAGATTATGACTCAAGAAAGAAAAATAACTCATTTTTGTTCTTGTATCATCTGTCAGTATTATTGTTTAACCAATTTTCATTGATTCCACAATTTATCTTTTTGTTCTAACCTTTTTTTTTATTTCAATTTAATTTAACATCATAAAATAATTTATTAAGACTATTTTTGTAAGTTTCACAAAAAAAAACTCGATCAAAACGCAAAGCAAAGCCACTCATATGTTTGGCATAGCCACTTCCTTATCTTCACTTCTCTCGATTATTGGTTAATTTGGGTTAGTAACCTCTTGATCCAGTGATTTGATTAAAGGTTTATTGATCGTTTTGAGTCCTAGTGAAAAACAAAAGAATTATGCAAATTAATGGAAGAAAAATTTAAAATAGATATGCAGCATAGCACAAAAAGTACTGTCAACCGTGGATCACATAAGGTGGCTCAAGTGATGCAGTTAAACCTAAATTCTTATAAGACAGATATACTTATTGGATGTAATATTTCCCATAGTTTGTAATAGTATAATTATCCAGTATTAACCCTCCCCCCCAAAAAAAATGTGAATTATAAAACTTAGGTATCGATTGAATCGCATACAAGATTATCTTTGTTAAAAAGTACTTCGATCATATTTCAAGTTTGGGTTGCACAAATCCTTTTGTATGATAAAACAATCAAATCCCACTTTTATTCTATGCTAAAATACAACATAACAAAAAATAGTTTTAGCGTTTATATGTATTTTTTCAAAAATATTTAATAATCTTTGAACAATAAATTTCTTTCTTTATAATAATTAGTTTCTGATATTTTACCCTATTTACAATTGTTTACAACTCCCCATACATAGAGTTAAGAAATGTAGCCAACATTTGCAATGGTTAGCAAAAAGTTATAATAGTTAACATTAATAGTAGCAATTGTAACTCCAATAGTAGTTCGTTAAGAGTTGAATTGTTAATTAACACCAATAATTGCAAAGGTTAAACAAGATTTATAATGGTTAATCACAAAGATTGCAATATTAATCACTAAAGGTTGCAGTCACCAACCGTTACCATGTTTCATTTATATAGTTGCAATTATTCATCTAAATAATTGCAATAGTTAATATAAAACATTACAACATTCATTATATATATAACATTTACTCGCTACTTGGAACAATATTTTCTTTTCTGGCAAGCAATTCTTTGAACATAACCTTTCTTCTTTCCCAAGCAATGTACGAAACTGGTAAGTGAAGGTCGGAGTGTTTATGATCCGGCCGTATAAATCTTCAAATGGCACCAACAACAACAATACCAGATGCTAATGTTTTCCCTATCATTACCATGCCTATCACCACCAGTGGTGGACCCAGGTGAAATTATTAAAATGTCAACATGAGTAATGAACGTGTGTTTACTGGGTACAACTTGCTAACTTTACCCATTATGCGGAAGGAGATTCACAATTTTTAGGTGTACTTTAAATTATGTACTAGTTTTTGTGGGGTCGCTATATTGTTTAGTGGGTCTGCCACCACCACTGCCCATCTTCTCTTAGTCATTGCGCCGGATTCATCTCTCTTTTTTTTATGGCGATGTCTTCTGGATCAACTGTTCTCAGCTTGGACACTTCAGGGAACTCCCTACGGCGACCTAATCCATGTTACCACTCCGCCTAAAAACACAGGCCTCGACCCATTTATTATCAAGTCCTTACCTAGGTTCCTTTATTCATCTCCAACAATAAATAAAAAAAAAAAAAAAACATGGTACGGAATGTGTATCTGCTTGTCAGAATTTTCAGATGAAGACACCGTTAAATTTGTAACTGTTTCTCATGGGTTTCATTCAATTTGCATTTTTCTTTGGTTTGAGTTACACAAGACTTTCCCTGTTTGCGGGTGTGAGTCTTTGCAATGAGTCTTTGCACAACAGTCACAAGTATTCAGGATCTAAACCATGACGTAGAAAATACTCCTACCATTAATAGTTCAAGCAAAAAGCTAAGGGAAGCCCGGCTTTGAGATTCTCGAGGTCACATTCTACGGGGCATTTCATGGGTAAGAAGATGGATGAAGATCAAATGAAGACATTACCAAAACAGTAAGCTGTGTCACATTCGATGAACTTACTACTCGGTATAATGAAGCTGCAGAATACGGGATGGCATGCATTCATCATACATAAATAATTTGAAGTCTAGTTTAACAGTAAATTATATTTTTGTGTTCTTTATTAGCAGCATATATTCAAAACTGTAATAAAAATCTGTAGTCAGATCCTAACCAATAATAGTAAAAAATACAATTACCCAACGGCTCACATGGGATCTTCTTCAGAAGCATAGTAAAAAATACTATACCCAACGGTTCACATGGTACCAAGATTTACATTGACATATGTGACTTCTCTGCTTAGGCCGACTTCAAATAAGATCAAATGTGTCAAATAGAATTTTTTAAAGTTTTGTCACAAAATAGATTTAAAAATAACTAAAATAGATATTTTTATTTTGAAAATTTTAATATCTTTTTATTTTATTTTTTTAATTTTAAACTCCACCTCCAAAACTCCAACCCATAACTCTAAATCCTAAGTTTAGGTTAGTTAATCTAGGGGTATAAATATATATATATATATATATATATATACACATTTTAGTTAAGTCTATTTTAATCATTTTTCTCTTTAAAGTTTATTTTAGTGACAAAAAAATTAATCTAATAATTGCATTATAAGATTATTTGTTTTTTTTAAAAAAAGATTATCATTGATTTCGTTTAAAAGATTCAATTTTGGTACACATTAAATTTAGGTTGACATTGAGTTTTAGAAAGATCAAACAAAACAAAACATAGTTAAATTTTGTATGTCGAGATAAATTTGGTACACACTAATTTTGTCCAATCAGTCTGTACATACGTATGGTATGATACAAGTAAAGTATTAAACCATTAAAAATGGACTTGGCTTTAGTATGTTCCATCATCTCATATATCAAATAAGATACAGTTGTATTTGTTAAATCATTAGTTTAGAAAGTAAGTGGTATATTACAAAACAGTCTTGTATTAAAAAAAGAAATTCTTAGACTAAGTCCATGTTGTTTATGGGCAAGAACAAGAATACTAAAAAGTCGTCTACCAAATGTAACGTGTAAAAAAAGAGAGAAATGATAAAAAACACTCAACAACAATAAAAAAAAAAGTTTTTTTTTGCTGAATAGTCAAATTTAGAATAGAAATTAAGTAAATGACAATGATTTTAATATAATGTAAAAATTAACATTTACACTATAATTCATCTGATTATACATTTTTCTTTTGTCATTACCCGGTAAAAATATACTCTATATATCCACGTAGTCCTTGTAATATATGGTCAAAATATGCCTAAAATTATTTTACAGGAAGAATGGGGAGTCATTCACGTCACATGTTTATTGACCACATACATATGCACTGAGTGTTTTATTTCATATCGTCGAAATAGTATAGGATTATAACCTCACCAACAACACATATTATTAAACATTATCTAAACCCCAATATCTATATACTAAACCCTAAATCCCAATCTAAACCATACCCAAATATAAACTATCATATATATGGCAAATAATTTTGATCATGCGATATGAATGGATAATAATTTTACACGTTATACAACTTATGTTAACATAATGGAAGAATAAAGCTACATGCATTGCTATTCTATATGGCAAAATAGTATAGATCACGAAATAATCTGAACTCTATTCTATATCACCAAAATAGTATAATAGTATAAGATTATAACCCCACTTATAACTTCTAAATATCATCCCAGCCCAATCTTTAGATACTAGACCTTATCCAAAAAAGTTAATGATGACCTCAACCATACTCCTTCGCCTTCTAAATACTAAATCCTAAAATTTAGTCACTAAACATTTATCCAAATTTAGACCATAAACTCAAATATAATCCTAAACTCAAATAGAATGAAACAAAATAAATGAAATATAACATGTTGGTGAAATTATGAAATGTCTATGATTACATGGAATAAGTTAATGTTGACCCCAACAATACTCCCTCACCTACTAAATACTAAACCCTACATGAAAATGTAAACCCTAATACAATGTAAACCCCAAACTTACTTAAATTAAACATAAGCAAATCACTAATCTGTCAACGTCAATATAAACCCCAATTTTCTTAAAAACTATTTCAAATGAAAGAAGGAAGAGCAATCCACATATAATTTTATTGTCCACATATATTTTCACTGAGTGTTCTATTCCATATCACCAAAATAGTATAAGATTATAACCCCACTTACAACTTCGAAATACCATCACAACCCAATCTTAGATACTAGACCTTATCCAAAGAAGTTAATGATGACTTCAACCATACTTTCTCGCCTTCTAAATACTAAATCCTAAACTTTAGTCACTAAACATTTATCCAAATATAGACCATAAACTCAAATAGAATGAAACAAAATAAATGACATATCACATGTTGGTGAAATTATGAAATGTCTATGATTACATGAAAGAAGTTAATGTTGACCCCAACAATACTCCCTCACCTACTAAATACTAAACCCTAAACTCTGATCACTAAACCCTAACCCAAATACAAAACCTAAACCTAAATATCAGAATCTAAAAAGTACATAATAATATGTAATATTAAACTGTCAATATAGATCATAATGCGATTTTTACAGATTAAAAAACATGTAACGAGAACTTAAGAAAATTACAAACTATATTTCTAAACCAAATATAGCACTTTTTAGTAACCATCAAATGGAATGGAACATAGTAAAATAGTATAGTAACATAATTATCGCTTAACAAAATATGAAAATTACATATTATCTTACATTTCTGTTTTATATGCATATCATAGAATAGAACACAATAACATAAATTGTTCATCTTCTCCCATCAACTTTGGGGCACACGCCACATGAATCTTTGAAACTATATTATTCACCACAACTCTTCACCTTCAATATAGTTAGTTTCATCAACAATCCCACAAATCTGAGAATGGAAAGAGGCTCGGGTTGCTCCTTCTCGCCGCTTCAACTGTAACGTTGTTGTCTCGTAATTTATTGCAGAAGCAGAGACAATCTCCCAAATCTTGTCAACTAACATAATAATATAAACGATTGGAAAATTTAAGAGAATCATAGATAATAAGACAACAATCAAAACTCACAGTGTTGGATTTTTTTACGAAACTACGTCGAATCAGCAACGACCTTTACTTATGCTTGAAGACTCCTGATCCGAAGTCCTCACGACTGTCGATATCAGAATCCGAGGAGTTTTTCCATCCATCACCGAGAGAGGCTTCAAATACAATTTGGTGTTCCGAGAAAATATTTTGAAAATTCAGTTAGTGGTGTCGTTGTCTAAAAACTTCGATAAAGAAACTGAGAAGTTGAAGAAGACATGATTGAAGGAGATAGAGAAGGGTGTGTGAACAATGAGAACCACAACTTTTATTTCTAATAAATTATTAATTTAAGATTATTTTTATTGTAGGTTTTACCGGTTAGACACAAGGGTATAAAGGTAATATTATATAAAATATATACTGTAGAGGAGGAAAGTAGGAGAATTGGTTAGATATTGAATTATAATATTTTTGAACGTCATACAGTCCAATTTCCCATAAAAAAAAGTTTGATTCAAAAAATAAAAAGAGAGAGAAAGTTGTTGTTGTTGACAAGAAAGAGTAAAGAAGGATTTTTTTTCCTTGGATTTTATTTTGAGTTTTACACATGGTTTAAATACATAATATTAAGAAGGAATAAACTAGAGGTAAGTGGCTTGATGTGATATATTTAGGCTCCAAGATTTCAAATTCAAATACACTGTCTTTTTCCAAAAGTTGTGTAAATAAGTTTATGTGGATGTAATTCTGTGGATAGGTTTATGTGGATGGTTTTTTGTGGATGACTCTTCTTCAAGTATTAATGTTTATTCTTCTCAATACTTCCCCTCAAGCTTGACCATAGGAGATCCTTGGACAAGTTTGGAACTGAGAGCACTTGCCTCATTAAAAACCTAAGTGTGGAAAACCTCATAGGATAAAACCATCACTTAGGTAAAAAAGTGCAACTACCCTCATCCTAGGGATTGGCCAATGAGTCTAAGGAGGTTCAGATAACTCATGGTGGAACCCTTAGACTTTGGATCATGGCCTAACTTGTGTTGAAAGAGTGAACTCCACAACTTTCACACATCAACATCTCGGATCTCTTCTTTAGGCTGGTTGTGTCTCCCCCTTTGTTTTGACTACTCGCCATTTTCAAAGGAGTTTAGGGACGTCCAGCTTCTGTTAAAGAGATCTTCAGCTTCTGTTAAAGAGATCTCCAAGTACCTACAACACAATGCATAAATACTTGCATCAATTATCAAGGTATAACCAATCAAACTTCAAGTCAAATATTGAATTGGTTACTCCCCTTGCATATGGTAGAATAAGACTAGCGAGGAGTGGTTTTTGGACACTTGAATCCTCCTTTTGAACTGAGGCAAGGCATTAGACGACTTGGACCTTCAGGATACCTCACCATTATCCCTCCTCAAGCTTGATCCGGAGAGAATAAGTGATGGACCAAGCTTTGAAGTGAGCAACACTAAGTTTTGAAACCAGGAGCGCATCACCCTAACAACTGCACTTAAGTCAACTGATTAATCTAAACAAGATTTCTCTCATTGGTCAGGAATATACATCATGTGTAGGCTCTAGATCAAAATATACATCATGTGTAGGCTCTGAAAAGCATGGACAATGCCTTCTTCTTTTTCTCGGTTTGATGATGGACATATGACAACACTTGTGTACCTGAAACATCAATCAGACTCCAACAAGAATCAGACCACACACACTAGGATCAGACATTGATAACTCAGCAATTTTGAACCCAATGTTTAAGAAAATGCAATTGACATAATCTAAACAACTCATCAGTTCAAATCCATGCACCCAACTCACAAAATATTCAAGTATGATAACTCATCAAATACAAGACATTTAGGCTATTTTTTATGATTATTTGAAACATCAAGAGAATTTTGATGACAAAATAAGAGACTAGACAACTCATCTAATCACCTTAAACAACACATGGATGCAACACAAGATCAGGTACTCTCCTAGACCTTTTTAGCAATAAAAAAGAGACAAAAACTAAGACTAAGCAACTCACTTGGCTCGAGACAACACACATACTGATTCTAGGACATAAGCTAGACATAACCATGCTAGTAAACTTAAAGACTCCTAGAACAGATCATACACAATCAGAACACAACGGAAACAACCTAAAACAATTAAACAAGCTCATATTAAAGTTCAGGAGGTTAGCTTACAACTCAAGAAACATGAGCTAGTTCTTTGTACCTCCATGGACATGAATCATCTGAACTTGGAAGGTTTGAGGTGTGGAGCTTTATTTGTGCAATGGCTCCATAGACCTTCGCCTCCAAAGGTTGTCTTCACAATCCTACAATCCTAGACCATAGAAGATAGTTAACTCCTTTCAGAATCACAGGTATGGCCATCATTTTTGGAGTCTCCATTTCGACCAGCTATTATCCATTGGGTAAAAGTATGTTTCCAAGAGAAATTTGAAAAATAAACTGAGAGAATTAAAGAGAATGAAGAGTAGAAATAATTTGTGGAAGTAAAATGTAGATTCAGGAGCTTTATAGCTGTGATACCATGTAAGAAAAGAGAAAAATGACGAAGAACACTGAGAGAAAAGAAGGTTTGATTTCGAAAGTAAAGAGAGGGAGAAAATTGTTGTTGTTGACAAGAGAGAGTAAAGAAAGATTTGTTTCTTTAGATTTTATTTTTAATTTTAAAAATAGTTTAAATACACAATATTAAGGAATAAACTAAAGGCAAGTAGCTTGATGTGACATATTTAGGTTTCAAAATTTCAAATTCAAATACACTTATTTGCCTCCAAAAGTCATGTGGATAAATTCTTGTGGATAGGTTTCTGTGGATGAGCTTATGTGGATGACTCTTATAGTATCGATGTTTCTTGTTCTCAATACCAAGCTACCAAACATTTATCCCTATGTGTATATACACCTTACAACCTCTTCCCTCTTATTTGTCTGCTCAATTTCTGTTGGTTACTAGTATACGTTAATTTTGTCATTTACTTGTTGTATTCATGTACGTATGATGATTAAGGAGGTCAAATTTTGGTAAACTGTTAAATGACTAAGGAGGTCAAAATCAAATTGTTTTGAAAGATGTTTCGATACCCTCTAAAAATAAAACTGTTATACCATGCATTGAGTAGATGAGCCAATGGCTCACATGGTACTAAGATTTACATTGACGTATGTGCAGGCCCGGCTTATAGTTATTGTGGACCCTGTGTTTGAAAAGGCATTGTAAATTTTTTGCTTAAAATGATGATATAACCAATAAAATTTTAGTTAAAAAGCAGCAATGTGTCAAGGCAATGATCAACCTCGGTCTCTTAAGTTAGGGTTCTTAACGTAAACTTTTTTTTTTACATTTTTCGGCTAAGAGACGGCTCTTATATATCTTATTTAAGAAACAATTATTAGGTTTTCTTAGTTAAAAGCTAAGAAACATCTCTTAGAAAAATTAAGAACATCACCCTAAAAAAACAAAGTTAATATTGCTGTAAAATTTTAAGATTTTGAGAATTGAAAATATCAAATACATTAAAAATAACTCTTTTCAAATCCACTTTAAAGCATTGAAGACAGTTTTTTGACCAAAAAAAAAAGCATTGAAGACAGTTTTGTTTCATATTTTCTTCAGCTCCCTCTGTTTATTTGGTGGATAATAACACTTCTTAAATTTAGGGCCCTAGGTCTTATTAAAAACTTAAGAAATTTTTTAGGGCCCTGTGCAAAAGCACCATTGGCACACCCATAGAGCCGGTCCTGCGTATGTGACTTGCTCTTCTACGGCCGGCTGTAAATAATTACATGCACCAGAGCTATTCCCATCAATAATTTAAAGATTATCTGTTAATAAGAGTATTATTGATTTAGTTTGATAGATTCAATTTGGCACACATTAAATTTAGGTTGACATTGAGTTTTAGAAAGAAATAAAGAACAAAACAAAACATTGTGAAATTTATTATGGCGCGAGACACGGCTATTTGCTCAATTAGTTTGTACATAGTATGATACAAGTAGAAGTACTAAAACATTGAAAAGGATTTGTCTTTGGTATGTTCCATCACTCATATACTAAAATAAGATACTGTTGTATTTGTTAAATCATCTCATATACTAAAATAAGATACTGTTGTATTTGTTAAATCATTAGAAAAAGAAAGAAGTGAGATATTACATAAAAGTCTTTTTAGTAATTAAGAAAAATATAATTCTTAGACCAAGTCCATGTTCTTTATGGGCAAGAACAAGAATACTAAAAGTCGTCAAAACATTTACTTTCACAAATTGCTAAAAAAAAAAAACTAAATGACCAAGCTACCCAACATAGATCTCTATATATATACCGTACAGGCTCTTCCTTCTCATCCACAAAACTAATCACCAAAACATGACTTTGACAAAAACCTCCCTAGTCTTTCTTCTTTGCCTCATAGGTTTTTACTCTGAAACCGTCAAGTCACAGAACTGCGGCTGTTCCCCGGACCTATGTTGTAGTCAGTTCGGTTTTTGCGGTACTGGTAACGACTACTGTGGTCCGGGTTGCCAGTCAGGTCCTTGTACAACCCAAGCCGAAAGTCTTGGTACCATTGTGTCACAAGCTTTCTTTGACGGTATTACCAACCGAGCCGCTAGTAACTGCGCCGGAAAAGGATTCTACACACGTGATGCTTTCATCAACGCCGCTAATACTTTCCCTAACTTTGCCAGCTCCGTTACTAGGCTTGAAATTGCTACCATGTTTGCTCATTTCACCCAGGAGGTCGGATGTAATAATTCATTCCACTTTCTCTACAATATTTTATTTTTCTAAGTTTTTTTTCGTACATCAACCTGTCGACACCAATTGTATATATAGAAACTATCCTAAAATAGCACTAATTTTTTTTCCCAAAATAGCAAAAGACAATAATCAAAATAACATTTATTAAAAAATTAAAATAAAATTTTGTTGTATTGTTGGAATTCGGTTTATTGATTAGAATTTATGGTTTAATATTTAATAGTTGGGGTTAAGAATAAGTTTAGGGTTTAGAGTCATTTATTAGTCATTTTACCCTTAATTAATACTATTTTGGAGATTTTTCTTTTCATGTTATTTTTGTCATAATTTTTTGTGCTATCTAAGGAATTTTCTCTCTCTCTCTCTCTCTCTCTCTCTCTCTCTATATATATATATATATTAAAAATTTGAACTTTGACTTTATCCAAATTAATTGAGCTGTTGCTTAGTGACTTGGTCTTATTAGATATAGAAACAAGATCAATCACTAACGTTTTTATTCTCTCCATAATGCTGTATATACTAACTTCCTTTCTTGTAACCTTAATACTCTGTGTCCAATCTCTACATCGTGTAGATTTCTGCTACATAGAAGAGATAGACGGGGCGTCAGAAAATTACTGCAACGACAAGGATTTCCCACAATACCCATGTGAACCTGGCAAAAACTACTACGGTCGTGGTCCGATTCAACTATCATGGAACTTCAACTACGCACCTTGTGGTCAGAGTCTTGGTCTCGACCTTCTACGCCAGCCCGAGCTCGTAGGTAGCGATCCAACTGTAGCTTTCAGGACAGCTTTTTGGTTTTGGGTGAATAACGTAAGGCCGGTACTAAGCCAAGGATTTGGAGCCACCATTAGAGCCATCAATGGAAAACTTGAGTGTGACGGTGCGAACCCAGATAAGGTTAATTCAAGGATTGCGTACTATATAGACTATTGTGGGCAGCTTGGTGTGGACCCTGGTTCTAACCTTAGCTGCTAAAAGGCACTCTACAGACTACTGTTGAACGTCATGTCTATGTTCAAATAATATGTCAAGTTCTAGAATAAAATCACATTTGCATGTTTGGGTCAGTGTTTCCTGCCTCACAAGCAAAAAGATTGTTGTAATAATTATGTTAAAACAAAGAAAAAGAAAAAATTAAGTTAATTCAAATTTATAAATGTCCTGAGTAGCAAAAAAAATAATAGTGGAATAATATATATAGTTTAGTTATTCGATAGAGATGTTGTAGCAAAAGTTACAACTATAAATACTACTAATTTGAGGGTTGGATTAGTCTAGAAAATACAAAGAATTGGATAGCTTTTAGAATAAATGTGTAAAAGTTATAACTTGAGAGCGAAGTGAATATGAAGTGAGTTAGCTTGAGAGAAGTGAATGAGAATTCACGAAAAAAATGTCAACTTCCAAACTTTCTTATGACAATGTAAACAAGTTGAAACTAGTAAGAAAATGAACCAAAATTGTGTAAAATTTGTTGGCTTCTGTCTTTGTTTTTTTTATAAATTGAAAACCGTAACCTAAGGTTCCATTTATTCCGCTTTATTACTAAACTAGGTTAAGATTTGCGCTTTGCGCATGATGAATGATTTTTTAACGAAAATAATATTATATATTAGTAAATATGTTACAAAATATATAATTATAAATATATAATAAATAACATGAATATAAAAAGATGACATTCATAATTTTTTAGTTTAGTTTAGCTCGTAAAGAGTTCATTAGTAGTTGTTACATCAAATAAAGATTATATGACCTAATTTTTATCTTAAAAAATGTTCAGTGAAAATGAAAAAGGTGTCCAATTTATTTCATGGAATTTCATATTAATTTATTGGGAAGGTTATAATTTGTTTAAAACATCATATTAATTTGCATATGGGCCCAATCATTTAATTTTGTTTTATATTATGTATATGAATAGTTTAAATATAAGTTGGATCAATGACATTAATTGTAATTAATCTAGCTATTAAATAATAATTATAAAGGTATATCAAAGATTCATGAGAGAATGACACATCAATGGTGTAAATAAACTACAAAATTAAGGTTACTCTCCTAAATTGATTCTCTATTAATAATAAAAGGATGTATTTTTGTGCGTTTAGTAGCTTTTAATCAAAATTATTGTTTTTGAGAAGTATTCGGTCGATTTTGGAATCAAAATTAATTTTTACTTTGACAATGTCATTTATTCCATTCAAATCTTAATCAGTGATTCGTATCCAATTTTTCGCTTTGCTAATGCTTATTCACTTCATGAAGGACCATGTATACTATTAAAGATAATTATTTTGAAAAGTCTACTTAAACAAAATTGTTGCACCTTTACATTAGACTTAACGATTTTTTTGATCTTGCTTTATATTTCTCTAACAATAAAAGATAACATAACATACATATCAAATCTTGTGGTTTAATCAATCCTATTATTTATTATACATTGTAAACAAAAAATATTATACCATATATTTTACTTTATATCTCACATGTTTTATTTAAAATATCTACAGTCAAAAACTTTCAGCTAAGCAACCATAACTATAGCAAAAAAAAAATCTACATCAATAAATTTACATCTTCAACCAAATCACCTACTACATAAATTTTACAACTAAAATTTTACATCCACAGTTCAACCAGTCAAGTACATTATTGCTACCCTCACATACCAAATTAACCAAGGGAGGTCAAGTAAGGTGGTCATCCTTAATTATCAGGCTCTTATATCTAACAGAAGATACTCAACAAAGCCCACGTTTGGATGGCTGATGGGCTTTCCGTAATTTAGTTAATTTATAAACAAGCCCATTAAAAGAAGAGTAAAATTAGGGCTTCTTCTTTAAATCCCATCTCAACAAACCCTATATATACAATTATTCATACACAACCCTCACCACAACACAAGTAAGAAGACACACCCGGTTGTGTTCTGTGACATATTATCTTTTCATTCATCGTGTTTTGTTCTTACAAATTGAATCGATATGCTGTGATGAAAAAATCGTGTGCCAGAGATGTAGACTTAGTTCTTCATCGCTGACGGTTAAACACATCCCTCTAAGAAGTTCTGAGCTCTTTATTCTTCTCCAAATTGAACTCTTTTTGTTTTGTTTTGATTGAGTCGAGGTGACGATAGAAATTTCACAGGTCTGTCAATCCCCTGAAAACATATTGTGATGTTATTGTGATATCTCGACAGGTTCTGATCGACTTGATACAAGAAATCAAATCTTTTTCATTTTTTTATATTTAAAATTTTGATTTTTATTCGATCTGGGAAGGTGATGAATCTCATAAAACAAATGGGTAATTTGCGACTGATTTTATATTGATGTTTTATTCACCTTGGAGAACTGATTCTCAGATTCAAAGTTTCTTTTTTTTTTGCTTTATATATTCTTTTTGTTGCTGATTTTACTAATCCTGGGTATATGATGAAATTATATTTCATGGGTAATTTGCGTCTGAATCTTCTTGATGCCTATCTTTATGATTATCTGATACCCAGTTATTAATTCCTTTCAATTACACTAATTATTAATTGGACAAGAGTTTTATTTTGCTTCAGTTTTGTGTTTTATCTAAAGTTTAAAGGTGATTTTTATAAGAGGAGAGAGTGATGATTATGATGATGATGTTACCATAGAACAATCCAACTCTGACATCTTCTGATGAACTTTTACATCATGCACTACCATCTGAATCTCGCTCTCCCTTTTTTTTTATTTTTTTTTGTCTCTGTTCAGTAACTGATTATCGCCATTTAAAAGGTGTATTTGGTTTTGTTAAAAACATATGTTCTGAACTTTTTGATTATTGCTTATTAAATGTTATGATTGTGGTTCTTTTGGAATTGTTGAAAGGGTAAATCCCTAGATATGTGACATGTCTTTTGCACCGTGATCGTAGGAATCTTTTGAATGTGTTGTGTCTTGTCGATGTAAAATGTTTGTTCCATGTTTTGTTGAACGATACGTTGCCTGAACCTCAAGCATCTTGCTTTACCTATTTTATGAACCCCTGAAAGAGCGGGTTGGATTTTGAATGTCGAGGACCTTGTTGTTATTTGAAGTTTAAGGTGAGACCTTTCTGGGAGGTGTTTAGTGTCGGAATATATTGGTTTGCGCCTGAGAAGCTTTCGTTCAGTGAAGTTGAACCATGTTCCCACCATGTTACCAATCAATTGGGAGAAAGGGATAAAATACCAGGAAGTTGGACTCATGGGTTGGCATGAGTAGAAAGAGATCATTTCTAACCAAGATAGTTCAGTTTTGGAACTGAAGACGAAGAAGACTAGCCTCCATAGGAGGATCTATGTGGAAAGCCGAGTTTCTAATGGTAGAAACCAGTATTGTGCATCTCTGTATGTGAGCCGTTGTATGTTGCAGTTTTGTCAAAGGTAATAGAGACCTAATAGAAGGAGAAAATGTTGTCTAGTCTGTATCCAGCTCTTCTCACATGTTAATTGTGGAAAATCTTATTGAAAAACAACGGTGCTCGCGCTTTCATATCAATCAAAATGCATGACATAATTGTCTACCACTCTTTTGTGGACCTCTGTTTCCTCAAGGTGCTCGAATATATTTGTTGACAATGTTTGTTTGTTTTTTTGACGCCTAAACTTAAAATTTTCAAAATCTTCTTGTATATGTTAACAAACAAGAATCGTAGACTCTTGTTCATATTACTCCTTTCCTTTTATTATATACAAGTTTTATAAAAAAAAATTGTTTCATAAAAATAGATTTTTTATGAAAATATTATAAAATTTAAGAAAATTAATTGACTTTTGAGTTACTATTAGTCAAAAATTTTTAAAAATTAAAAATTTCAGAACTCGAGATATTTATTATAGTAATTTAATGCGTTTTCTTAATATATGTGAAAGGAAGTATATATTTGTGAATTGTGATAGAAAAATATACATCACTTCATCTTCTTCAACTCTTATGTTGTAATGTTGGTCATAGTGTATGCAAATTGAGAAACAGGCATGAGAATTAACATATCTGGACTGTTTTTTTTTTTGGTTCCTTTTGAATGAATTTTGGAGCATTTAAAGACTGAGAGAAACCTTCCTAGTGAGCAGCGTCTTCCTCCTCGCAGAACTTGGTGTGTTCCTTTGGTGTTACTCGGTTTCACTTTGAGCATCCAACCATCTTCATATGGGCTTGAGTTCATCTACACAACACACAAATAACTAACCAATTTGCTTTATATTTTATCACCTGAGAAGTAATTTATTACTTATTTCCTTAAAAAGACTTTTAAACCGTACCAAGCCCTGGTGATTCTGTGAGCTAACCTCAATGACTCCACCTGAGATTGGTGATAAGATCCCACTTGTTGTCTTCACACTCTCCACTGCTCCAAAACTTTTCTGGTAGTTCCACAAACACCACTTCACCTGCAGGGCTGGACATTTTATTTGTTAAATTTGATTTTTTATTCGTTTCTATTCGATCCATAAAATCCGGATATCCGTAAGTCGTCGAATCAAATCAAATACTAAAAGTTAATATCCGTTAAAAACGAAGCAAACCACAAATACTAAAATATTTAGAGCCGGATATCCGATCCGATCCGACATTATACAAATAGATTTATATCTACAAACAAATATAGATTTTTATATGTATAATTTTATCAAATTATAATTTTAACATATCATTTTATTAATTTTATTTAAATTTTACTTATACAATCTTTATAAAAACGATAATTTTTCAAAATTTTGTGTATTTATAAGAAAATTTGATTATTTTTAAAAAATTCTAGAACATATAGTTTTATTAATTCTTATTTTTCATTTTATATTATGTAAAAATATTTTTTTGAAAACAAATTTGTATAGTTTTTCTAGATTTATTTGTATTAAACAACGTAGATGAGATATCCGTAAATATCCGTAAATATTCGCAAATATCCAAAAAAAATATGGATATCCGGAAAGCCGGATATCCGTATTTCTCTGAAGCAAATCAAATCGGAAAATCAGATATCCGTAAAATAAAACGCAAATCACAAATACTGAAAATTACGGGGATATTCGATTCGTGCCCATCACTACCTGCAACATCAAATACCAATTCTCCTATGTTTCAGCCTATCATCTTACAAGAACTATTATCTTTATAACATTCCTCCAAAGAGATAGATCCTTTTCAAGTTCTAAATGTGACAAAGCTAACTTGATCTAGGCAGCTTCTGAGCTATGTCTACTGTTAGATTGTGAATCAAGAAACCGGGTTTGCAGCACCTAAAGTTAGTCTATGTTTACCTGAGCATGGTCTGTGATGCCAATGGTAGCAACAGATCCGTTTAGAACACAACTACACACACAATCAGAATCACCTGTCGAGAAGCATCTAGAGATGGAGAAAGCAGGAGAGAGCTGAGACTTGGAGACAGAAGAAGAAAGTTTGCTGTAGAAGAAGCCCACATTCTCTTTGCCATATTGTTGTTTCTCTGCATTTTCTTTGTTGTGTTCTATCTATCTATGGTGGTCATGAAAGTGTGACCCAAACCTTCCCCACTATTTTGAAGCTCTTGCATTTACTTTTTTTGGACTCTATATGGACATTTTATGGCTTGGCTAATTGATATATACTTCAGAGATTTTAAAAAGTGATAAAGACCTAAATAGATTTAAAAATGTTTTTGTCCTTAAAATAATACTCAATGAATAAAATGACCAAAATAAATTTTATTAAAGGGTGTAAATATATATTTATATTTTAGGTCAATTAATCTAAACCTAGAGTTTAAAGTTATAGGGTTGAGTTTTGAAAGTAAGGCTTATAATTAAATAAAAAATTTAAAAATAAAAATATTTATTTTAATTATATTTTTTTAATATTATTTTTGTGACAAAAACTTAAAAAAAAAATAGTTTTATTTGAGAGATTTGACTTTTTAAAAATGCCTTTTTATTTCAGATTTTTATTGGACTAGTAGCCTCAAGATTATGTTACGCTAGAAAAAAAAATCTTGTTCAGATAACGGTAGAGACAAGACGAGACAACAAAAAGAGTGAAAGGCATGCAAGACACAGAAAAATTAAAGACAAAAGCTTACTTAGCCTCTGGTGGTGTGTATTTGAGTGTCTTAATGGGCTTCGATCGTGTCTTAATAGGCGTTAAATTGGGTTAGAAGCAAAATAATATAATAACAAAACGACTTCGTTTCGTTAGCCGCTCACTGCCTCCTTTCAGTCTTGTAATCGAAAAACAATTCATCGTCACCTTAGCTCAGGAGCTCGATCTTACTCATCCTATCAGCGGCAGGTATTTAATATATTTTCAACTTTATGTTATCTGTCACCGATCTGAAGCTCTAACTTTTATAAATAAAACTTAACCTAAAAATCGTTACTTTCTCAATTGATTCTGAAACTTTGTTGCATCTCCTGAATCTTTCTGTTACTTGATCAAGAAGTGATTTTAGAGACGAGGGCACACTATGAATGCTAATACATCACAAAAGCTCGAAACTTTGGTTCCTGATGGTGGACCAGTGAGTGTATACATATGGGACATGGACGAGACTCTTATCTTGCTTAGATCTCTGTTGAACGGGACTTATGCTGAGTCTTTCAACGGCTCTAAAGATGTTAAAAGAGGTGTTGAGATTGGTGAGATGTGGGAGAAACACATACTTAAGATCTGTGATGATTGTTTCTTCTACGAGCAAGTAAGTTTTTCACAACGACAAGTATTGTCTTTCTTGTCACTTACATAACATTAGTCTTGTATGTGTGTGTGTTTTGTAGATTGAGGATTGTAATGAGCCGTTTATTGATTCTTTGAGGGAGTATGATGATGGGAAGGATCTTTCTATGTATGACTTTAAGCAAGACGTGTTTACTTCTCCTACTGATGACTTGAACAAGAGGAAACTCGCGTATAGGCATAGAGCCGTTGCGCATAAATATGAAAAGGTTACTGATGGGTGTCATTGGTTTATTTGTTGCTGATGTTATATGACTCACGTGGGAAGCTTCTCTCTTCTATCATTGCAGGGTTTAGCTCCTCTTGTTGACAGTGGGACAATGAGTATGTTGGATGAGTTGTATGAAGTAACAGATGGATACACAGACCGGTGGCTTTCTTCAGGTACATATAGAGATGTCTGTATCTTTAAGTGTGTGTAGTGCTCAGTATGGTGCTGTGTTAATTGCAGCAAGGGCCTTCTTGGAGCAATGTTCAAATGTGAAAGAAGCGTCTGGTGATGGAACACATCAAAGCTCTCAGGATATACATATTCTAGTGACTTCCGGGGCACTCATACCAAGCCTTGTGAAGTGCCTGCTTTTCCGGCTAGATACGTTCATAAGACATGAAAATAGTAAGCTCCGAGATACTTCCTTCTTCAATAGGATAGCTTATAGCTTCAGATTCAGACTCTGAAAACTCTTCCATGCATTTGTTCTGTGTAGAAGCGAACTTCATCATAAACTGTTTCTGTATTTTCTTAGTTTACAGTTCAATGGATGTGGGTAAGCTCCAGTGTTTCAAATGGATCAAGGAGCGTTACAACCATCCAAAGTTCAGATTCTGTGGGATCGGGGACGGATGGGAAGAGTGTGCAGCGGCGCAGGCAATGCAATGGCCATTCGTTAAGATTGATTTGCAACCGGATAGCTCCTACAGATTCCCTGGTGTAACGCCTAAGACTGTGAGCTACTACTTTGCTGCTGTATATGGGAACTCTGATGCTGATACTAACAAAGAGTAGGTACCAGGAAAGCTTTTCCTTTGTAACATATGCATGTGACGTTTCACATGCAAAGTCACCATTGTTTATACATATGATTAAGCTGCGATAAGTCAGCATTTGGTATCTGTAAACCAAGCTGCGCCTGTTGTAGTTTTTTTTATCTTAAAGCTTTAGTCGTTGCAAGATTTGATTGCTAGTTACTGTATGTGGTGAGCTATCACAACTTAAATGGAAATTGGGAGAGATACACTCTCATGAAGTCTGATTTGTAAGGATGTGTTGCTTCTACTCGTCTCACATGGCTTGTTAATCGGATTTGTTGCAACAACAACGAAGTGCATGCTCATAGTCATCAAGATACATCCCACATAGCGATGTCAAATGGGCGGGCTGTCCATGGGCGGCCTGTGTCCAAATTATTATGGGCTAATATGGACACACCATATTGGACCAAATTTAAATGGGTGTAAATGGGTGAAACCCAATTGCGTCCATGGGCAAAACCGGGCTGGACCATCTCGACATTTGGCGGTCCAAATAGCTAAAATGTTTAGGTTTATGAAATTGAAAAATTACAATTTCATTTTATTTTTCTAAACTGATTTTTCTTGTCAAAACCGCAAAATTGTGTTTTCTCGCTAAAACAACAAAATCAAGTTTTCCTGTCAAAATTTCATAATCGTGTTTTCTTGCTAAAACAACAAAATCAAGTTTTCTCGCTAAAACCGCAAAATCGTGTTATCACATCAAAACCGTAAAATCGAGTTTTTCCATCTAAATCGTAAAATCGAATTTTCTCATCGAAACCTTAAAATCAAGTTTTTTCACCAAAACCTGAAAATCAAGTTTTCCCGTCAAAACCGTAAAATCATGTTTTCCCGCCAAAACCGTAAAATCGAGTTTTCCCCCTCAAAACCGTAAAATCGGCTTTTCCCCTCAAAACCACAAAATTAAGTTTTTCCGTCAAAACCACAATCAAGTTTTCCAGTCAAAACCATAAAATCGATTTCCCGCCAAAACCCCCAAAATTGGGTTTTCCCCTCGAAACCGTAAAATCGGATTTCCCCTCACAACCACAAAATCTGATTTCCCCTCACAACCACAAAATCGGAATTTCCCCTCACAATCGCAAAATCGGGTTTTCTCGTCAAAACCGTCAAATCGAGTTTTCCTGCCAAAACCATAAAATCAAATTTTCCCACCGAAACCTTAATATCAAGTTTTTCCCGCCATAACCGCAAAATCAAGTTTTCATACCAAAATCAAGTTTTCTTGGTAAACCAGCAAATCATTTTTTTCCTGGTAAAATCGCAAAATTAATTTTTCTCGTCAAACCCACAAATTGTAAAATAATAAATTTAAATTTATGGTATATATGAAATTTAGAATCTTTATATCTTTTAAATTAAAAAATAAACTATTTACACTAATAATAGATTAAATTGGCGTTTGGGGCCTATGGGCAGCCCAACTGGTCATGGTCCTATTTGGTTATGGTCCTATTTGGACATGGTCATATTTGGGTTTGGACCAAAATCGTCCACCAAAAAAAACGTCCATATGGACATACCCAAATGCGCTCAGCCCGCCCATTTGACATCCCTAATCCCACATAACTTTGAGCTTGCTGAATATGGTTGCAACATCTTGTCCTACGACATGCAACAATATCAGTTTTTAATCTGTGGACAAACCGCGCGTTACAAGTTGAGAATCTAGTTTGTAAGTTCTCTCATAGTACTTGAGCATTCTAAATAACTGAAATAGCTTTGATGAATCTTGAGTTCAATACTTGCGTATAACCATTCAGTTAGCATTTAGTTGACAGTAACTCATTTATTGTACTGCTTTGAGCTAGCCAAGTGGTTGTTGAGAATAGTTTTGCCTGGCCAAAGATTGTTTCTTACTAGTTCTGCCCATCATTTTTAGTTGATGTTTAATAGGATTGAAATGAGGATGTGATGAAGATGATCTGATGAATGCAAATAACAAAGTGATGAAGAGATCTCTTCCTTTTTGCTTGATTGAGGAGATTCAATGGACGTCACCATGATTCTAGAAACAAATGGTATTGATAATTTGATATATTGATCACAATAACAAAGAGAATGAAAAATTTAGAGAAGAGAATGCGAGTTTTGGTGTTTGGATGGATTAGAGTTTGGTTCAGATACTATGCTAATTTGATACGGACACTTTGCTTATTTATTGATGATTTGATATATATATTTGTATTAAAAAGATTTTAGAACAACGTTTTTAAGATATAAGAGAAAAGAAACATACAAGACAATTGGAAATATCAATGTTCTAAAAATCGCTACAACAGTGATTGAGCGTTTAATAGAGAATTATTGTTTAAGCAAACTGCTAGACCAATGTTTAAATGTTTAGACTAATTTTTAAAAGATAATTGATTTGAAAAAAAAAATCGTTTCACTCAAACTCAATTTACTACCTTGACGGATGCTTAGAGGACGCCTAAACTGATTTTTAAAACATTGAGAAATATCAATGAACCAACAAAAATTGTTCTCTTTTCAGTTTTTCTGCAACTAAAGGTAAGCACAATTACTTGTTACTCGTTCTGTAATTGTTATTTGATCTCTACTTGACATGCGAGATCGAGTATTTAGCTTCACCAAAATTAAGTAATATGTTTAAATTACTTTCAAGTATAAAACAAGTAATAAGTACTAAAATAGTAATAAACAAAATACATTTTCTTAAATTATAGTAAAATAACTTGTTTATATTTATTTATTTAATTTAATTAAACATAAGTGGTATATTTATACAAGTAGTTTATAATTTTATTTTTTCTTATATACACATTAGCTAAAACATATTTAAAACATAAATATCTAATCTATTAAAACTGAAGTACAAATAATAAATAACCCTTGATTTTACCTAATATTTACAAGAAATGTCAATGATACTATCATTGCATCCAAACATCTAAACATTGATTAGTAACAATAAAAAAATAAATATGGGCTAAGCTCATTAACAACATTTATCATTGAAAAATGTATATGTGTTTATATATATATATATATATATATATATAGAATTAAATTAGTTTTATTTTTTATTCATATTCATATAAGCTAACCAACTATATTTGAACTATAAAAAAAGCTAATAATGTCAATAATTTTCGATATAATTTGAACTTATTCATTTAAAATAACAAAATCATGTAATTTTCCATAACAATTTAGTAACTAAAATACATACTAATATTTATTATAAATGGTTATATATACAAAAAAATACAATGTATTATTCATTTGTACGATATATCTAATAAGAATAATTTATGTACTTTATAAATTTAATTTTTTTAATCACCATATAATACATATACACAGTTATGTCTAGATTGAATTTCCGAAGTATTTTAGGATATATGGATTCTGATATGCATTCGTCGGATTCGTAAAATTGTTATCCGGATCTGGATATTCGGGGTTAGGATATTCGGACTAAAATCCGAATACACGCGGATATTTGGAGCTGTTTTTTAATTAAAAACCTAAATATTAACCATATATTAGTCTATTTAAATTTATTATTTTAAAAAACTTTAAAAGTATTCAAATTTAAAATTAAAATTTTAGTTATTTTATATAAAAGTATATATAATATACATAGATAACTATAATTAAATTTTAAATATTTAATATCCAGATCCATATATTCAGACATAAATTTTACTATCCGAATTCGAAATTAGATTAGTCGAATCCGTAAAATCACTATAAGGATCCCCGATTATCAGTTTTTGAAGGGGATGAGATCCCAGATCGGATAACGGATATCAAATACTAAGTTTCATTCATATATACAGTTATATCAAACAAATTGCTTAAAATATTTGACATTCATAAAAATAACATCCGCGCGGGCGCGCGGGTGAAAGGCTAGTTAATTATTAAAAGCAAAGTTACTTACCTTAGAATTCCAACGAAATTAACATGCAGTCCACTATTTTTTACCAAATTCTTGAAATGGCAAGTATTCGTTTTTTAAAAAGAAAAAACAAATCAAAAATGTAATTATTCATATAAGCCAAATCGAGTACCATCGACAATATTAAGCAATTAGTCAGCTTCAGCTTAGCTTGTGTCCACACCTAGCTGCAACTACTGCATAAAATACAAATCGGAATTGTTTTATATTAATATGCTTTTTAGAAAATAAGACACTTTGTCAACTCGTAAGTGGTATTGTGTCAATCTAATCTAGCTTAAAAAGATAACACGAGTAGACATTAAATTATTTAAATGAATAAAGAAATATTAGCGGTCAAACATTTGGATATGTGGTAGTTTTGATCATCGATGTTTTACTAATCTATGTATATGAAACTATAATTAGCAAGTAATCTTTTGCAACTTTATGGATTTTAGATAAAGAAAGATTGATTAGCTTGTTTTAGAATGTTTGTGTTCTTGACAATAACAATAATTTTCTAAAAGTTAGATACAAAATCCACTGAAGAAAGAACAAGGATCCGTGGTACTTGGTAAAAAAAATCATGGCTGTCTCTTGTTTACCCACACTTATATATATTCTTATATCAACACTTTCACATATGTTTAACGGAAGTATCTTGATGGAAAAAAGTTACAGTACATTATTTTGAAATTGAATACTATCTCATGCCCACGAAAATCAGCAGATGTATATCTCTTATATTGTGTATGTGTCATGTGTGACTAGATGGATCATTACTACTGTTACTTACCAATAGGCAAACTATATCATTGTGAAAGTTCAAAAATTGTATATTTCTTTGTAATACATACATTTGTTTATTTGTGAAAGGTTGAACGAAAACCAGGCATATGTCCAACAAGAATTTCATTGTGAAATTTTTGTATATCTTTGTAATACAGAAATAATATCCAAAACCATTTATTCAATCAATTATAGAATAATGTATAAGTGAAAAAGTAGTATTTCGGAAGTAATTGTCAAGGTTTTATGTCAGCTATACATATATTAATTACAAGCTGAAAACTAAAGCAAAATAGAAAAGAAACCACATATTTTACCCCCTCTTGGAATTTTTTTTTTATTATAAAATAAGTGTTATTTTCGACTTTTGCTACAAAAATTATTATTTTATATTGTAATTTATTTTTTATTAGTTGAAAATAGTTATATATATAATTGTGTTTTATATAGAAATAGACAAAATTAATTATTTTTTAATTTGTATGCAGAAGATTAAAGTGACAATTAAAATAAAATAGAAGGGGTATTGTTTTAATTCACAATCACAGCATACGAGAATTTTATTAAGTTTAGAATCCATCATCGTATTGATTTTAATTGATGAAACAGTACTTTAGTAATATTTTGTTTATTCCAAGCTATAAGCAGTAGTATTATATTTGAGATAAATAGTGTAATGATTGTTAATAAAATACTAAATGTTTTGTGATGAACATTTTCGGCTACTTTGCTTTAGATAATGGCCTTTTTGCAAAAGTAACTCAAAACTTGGAGTCAAACAGAAAACTAACCTTTTCTGTTTGACTCATTTTTTTTTTGAGATTTTCACCCCACACGTGCATTTTATCTACGAAAATGCCATTAACCTTTTTTTTTTTGGTTTTTCGAAAATGGCTTCTTTACTGTCTCAACCTCATCATCTTCAAGTATTTACAGTATTGCCACTACCATGAATAGTTCAACAACCTTGTACTACCTGTTTGGAGCTTTTAATGCCCTTTAATGAATAGTTCAACAACGTTGTACGACCTGTTATGAACTAAAAACAACATTTATTTCACTTTCTCTCCATATTCATCCAAAAAACTCAAGCTTTTGATTCAAAATATTTTACGGTTGACAGAGCCATATTTCTTTCGTTTTGATTTACGGTTGCTTTCGTTTGAGATTCTGGGTGGTTGGAGAAGACCCTGTGTGCAAACGAAGTCATCTCACCTAGTTTAAGGTACGAATTTGAATTTTTTTCAAGATCTGTTCGCGTAGAAGACTTACTCTTAAGTCATCTGTATGTAGAAGACTTACTGATAAGTCTTCTGGTCAAAACGAAAGACTTAATTCTAAGTCGTCCGGCTTTGTTAGTTAAAAAAAAAGTCCAGACGACTTATATATAAGTTGTCTACGAAAAAGGGCTTGTTTTGCATTTGACCGAATCGTGTCAGATCTTTGACTATTTCTGGACGACTTATAATTCAGTCGTCTCTGAGAAAGTTAAAATTTCAATATTTTATTCAAACTAGACGACTTAAACTTAAGTCGTCCTAGGTTAGTTTTGTAATTGAAAAACAAAAACTTGAAATTTAACTTTCTCCAGACGACTTAATTGAAAGTCGTCCAGACAGACGACTTAATTTAAAGTCGTCCAGGAAAGCAAAGTCGTCCAGAAGTTTTCCCAAGTTTTCTGGTCAAACCTTGCTTCATCCGGACGACCTTAAATTAAGTCGTCTGTCTGGACGACTTTCAATTAAGTCGTCTGGAGAAAGTTAAATTTCAAGTTTTATTTTTCAATTACAAAACTAACCTAGGACGACTTAAGTTTAAGTCGTCTAGTTTGAATAAAATATTGAAATTTTAACTTTCTCAGAGACGACTGAATTATAAGTCGTCCAGAAATAGTCAAAGATCTGACACGATTCGGTCAAATGCAAAACAAGCCCTTTTTCGTAGACAACTTATATATAAGTCGTCTGGACTTTTTTTTTAACTAACAAAGCCGGACGACTTAGAATTAAGTCGTCCCATATAATTTTCAATTGCAAAAGTGACCTCTTTAGACGACTTACCTTTAAGTCTTCTGGACGACTTACTTCTATGTCGTCTGCGGCAATGTTTAGTGAACTTCTTCATTTTCTATATGTTTACTAATGTGTTTTATTTTGAATATTTACAGATGATTCATCAGTTACAAGCAGTCTATGGAGAATGGTTGTTGAAAGATTGCCGTTGGGATTTTGTGGTTGATGATCTCAAAGGATCAAGATTGTTTTTATTGAATGACGATTCAACACATGCTGAACTTGTTGCAATGGCTCAAGAAGATTATAACCTGGACATGAGAACAGTGACTGTGGAGATTAGCTACTCATTACCAGCAGAAATGATGATGGCTCCAGGCAGTCCTCCCATTCATGTTACAAGTGATAGACAAGTTCGAAACTTGCTCGAGATACTCAAAACGCATAGAGTATGTCTTTGTGTATCAAGCCGCAGCAAGGTGGAAACGGTTTCAGAGAAAAGTGAAGAAGCTGGTGAATGGTTTGAAGATGTTGGTGATAATGATGAAGCTGGTGAATGGTTTGAAAATGTTGGTGATAATGATGAAGCTGGTGAATGGGAAGAAGATGTTGGTGATAATGAGTTTGTTGCAGATGAAAATCAAAATGGGGAGGAAGAAAATGGGGAGGAGGAAAATGGGGAGGAGGATGCTGATAACTCTATTGTTGGTGAAACGGATCAGAATGGTGGGGATTACAGTCTTTATGGAAAGGTTCAAGATGAGGACGAGGAAGATGATGATAATATTTGTTTTGAAGAAATTGAAAATACATATGGTAAGACAAATGCTATTGAAGGAGGAAAATC